>VMBQ01001513.1:22786-64582 GCA_007657795.1 Dreissena rostriformis
TGTGAAACGTGGGTTTAATGCATTGCGTCAAGTGTCGTCCCATATTAGTCTGTGCAGTCCGCACAGGCTAATCAGGGACGACACTTTCCACTTTTATGAAAACGTTTCGTTTAAATGATGTCTCTTCTTAGCAAAAATCCAGTTTAGGTGGAAAGTGTCGTCCCTAATTAGCCTGTGCGGACTGCACAGGCTAATCTGGGATGACACTTTACGCACAAGCATCTTGCCCAGTATTCTCAGAACATGCCACATTTGATTGACGGAACTTGTATTGCTGTAACATCGTTCAAATCTTGAATAAGTGCTTGAAGGTTATATGTTAGGAACTATAATAGTGATTAAATGCAGCCATCGAGAGAAGGCTTAGAATTTCTCCTATTAACAGCCAATTGCAATATCGCTTTCAGGTTGAATGCCAATTTGAAATTCAACTGTATCCCATGTAGTCTCATTCTTAGAATTCTCTGAGTTAATACTTTCGGTAAAAATTTGGATTTTAGTATGAACATATTATAAAGTGCTTAGTTTTAGACGTGAATCGATGATTTGCAAAATTCGTTATATCAGTTTTGCGAGATAAAAGAACATGTTGTCAAAACAAATAGTAACCACAATCTACAAAGCGTATGAAATGTTTCAACATTACAAAAATAGGATTAGTGCATACAACTAAGAGAATCGGATATAATCGAATGCAATACAATAGATGTCGCCCTTTACATGTGGTTTCTCTCAGTTTAGTTACGGGTATTGTCGAATGACGGAAATTTCATAGTTAAAACACGAAAAGCAGCAATTGCATGCACACAAATTTTGCAAAACAAAAGGATTCACGCTCTTTGGGTTATAGAGACGGGAATGAGGACGATAACTACACATATAAACAAAGCATACAGAAGCAAACAAGGGAAATGCAAGCAAATATAAATAAAGAGAAGTACAAATAAAACTAAATGTAAACAAAACTACAACTAAATAAATAAGGCTATGAAGCTGCGGAACAGCAAGAACAAGCGCAACTCTCTCCACTCCATGCGCTCACCAAACTTCGGAAGCAATTGTTGTTCGATTGGTCTCTGACGTTTTGCGGTAGAGAATTCCAAAGCTTGGCCGCGCTGAAGCGGAAAGAGCTGATGCCGTATCTTGTAGTCCTTACCTTAGGTATGACAGCAGTATTAGAGTACCTGAAAGAATATGAAGTATGTTTAATAGTTAACAAGTCATCTAAGTATGAAGGTGTGTCTCTATTTATTATTTTGAAAGATTATAAAGCTATAGATCTTAAGCGACGTACATTCAAAATGGTAATTTAGATTTGGATAATAGTTCACAATAGGTAGAAGTAAAATCTGAGTAGATGAAACGAAGTGCAAGCTCTTGTATTTTCTCAATTTTGTTAGTGTTGACTTTGCCACAGAAATGCTATGTTAACGGACAATAATAAACATTTGACAAAATAAATAAATAATAAATGTTTATCTTCCATTATTTACATAGTGTGTTCCCTAGTCTTTTTAACACATTTAATTGTCTTGATGTTTTTCTACAAATATTGGAAATATGAGTATCAAAGTTAAGCCTGAAGTATATGGTGACACCCAATAGTTTGACTTCCTCGTCAAACTTAATTGCAGAGCCATCCAAAGTAAAAGAAATATTAGAATCATGTGTTTTCTTACCAAGTAATATTGCATGAAATTTATCAGGATTGGCTTCCATTTTGTTATCCAAGAACCATTGATTTAATGCCATGCTATCATTTTNATTCTAAAGCTATAGATCTTAAGCGACGTACATTCAAAATGGTAATTAAGATTTGGATAATAGTTCACAATAGGTAGGAGTAAAATCTGAGTAGATGAAACGAAGTGCAAGCTCTTGTATTTTCTCAATTGTTTTAGTGTTGACTTTTCCACAGAAATGCTATGTTAACGGACAATTATTAACATTTGACAAAATAAATAAATAATATATGTTTATCTTCCATTATTTACATAGTTTGTTCCCTAGTCTTTTTAACACATTTAATTATCTTGATGCTTTTCTACAAATATTGGAAATATGAGTATCAAAGTTAAGCCTGAAGTCTATGGTGACACCCAATAGTTTGACTTCCTCGTCACACTTAATTTCAGAGCCATCCAAAGTAACAGAAATATTAGAATCATGTGTTTTCTTACCAAGTAATATTGCATGAAATTTATCAGGATTCGCTTCTATTTTGTTATCCAAGAACCATTGATTTCATTTTCTAATGTATGTTTTACCGTATCCAAATTTGTATCAGAGAAAGAGAGGGTATTGTCATCTGCGTAATTGTAGAGATTGCTATTTTGTACAAAATGAAAAATGTCATTAATAAAGATATTAAAGAGGACGGGCCCCAGAACAGATCCATGAGGAACGCCCGTGTATAGGTTTTGAAATGAGCTTGTAATATCATTTAACTTTACACATTGTTTTCTGTTTGAAAGATAACTGTCAATAATTTTAATGGCACTTCATGTGACACCATAGGCTTCAAGCTTATGATCAGCAAATCATGAGGGAGGCAGTCAAATGCTTTTTACAGGTCCATCAAGATTGCTGCTACATATTTATATTCATCAAGGTCTCTTTTCCAGTCTTCTATTACCCTAAGCAGCGTTGACTGACATCCAAGTCCAGGTCTAAAAGCTGACAGGAAAGCATGAAAATGTACATTAAACAAGTCAGATATCTGAGAATTGATGGCTTTTTCAAATAATTTTGATATAACAGGCAAAATGCTAACTGGTCTATCATTACCTTTATCTAATTTAAAAGTACTATTCTTTTTATGCAGGAGAAACCCGTGTATAAAAAGAATAGTACTTTAGATAAAGGTATTTTAAAGTTAGCACAAGTGACACACTTGTGCTAACTTTAATTGATCTGGGAAAACTGCAGTAGAAAAAAGATTGATTGGTGAGGTCTGTTAATGGAGCAACTATTGAAGGTTTTGCTAATTTAATCAGTATACTTGAAAAGCCATCAATACCCGTTGCTTTCTTACAATTTAATTTATCTATTTGCTTGTCAACAAAATCCATCTGTACTGGTTCAAAATTGAAATTTTACATCGTTGTTTTCCTTATGCTCAGCTATTTTAATTATACAAGGGTGTTCCTTATTTACTGGAATACTATCATTTCCAATATTCTTGGCTATACAACAAATAAATTGTATTAACAAAGAAAAACATTAAAAATATCACATACATCTTGTTGGTTATTCAAAAGAGTATCATTTTCACATAAAAGATATATACGATTTTGTAAAACATGAAAGTCATTTGCCCAAACAGATTTTCAGAAACGAAATACTGTATAGATATTAGCCAGTTTGATCATAAGAATAATTAAGTGCTTAAAACCAATACATTTAAATTTAAAAAAAATGTAGTGTACCTACGGTTGTGTACGAACGATTCCCGGACATTCGTTCCCACGATCGATCGTTCCTACGCTAATTTTGACAATGCGGACATTCATTCCTTCTCTGTTTTGACAATACGGACATTCGTTCCTAAGTTATTTTGACATCCCGGACAATCGTCATCGCATTATTTTGACAAACCCGGACATTCGTTCCAACGTTATTTTTACAGCCCGGACATAAGTTCATGAATTAAATTGACAGCCCTGACAGTTCAAACATTATTGTTATCCATGACATTCGTTTCTTATTTACATTTAATAGAATAAGTGAAAAAAGAACGTAATATAACAATTAGAACCGAATAAGAAGTTGATGTTCTTATTGAACTTGTAATTATAATGTTATGCATAAAAAAAGGAATCAGAGCGTCTTTTTTGCATAGCCATCGTATTTTAGAGTAAGACGTGGATTTCTTTGCGTACGAATGACCAAAAGATTAACCGTTATTGTTCGTTTCAAGTTATATGTTGGAAGTGAATTTTAAGGAATGGGCCATTATCAGGGGGTAGATCGTACGCGAGTTACTGCTGTTGTGTAAGTGAAAAACATATTAACTATTGTTCAAAATGGCGACCAACGGCTGATATTTCGATTTTTTTGCCTGAACTTTTAAATGGTTTTTACATTTTCCATACTTATTCGACATTATCTTTAGGCGCAAGATGTGATACGGATAGCCAGTTAACCTAGGTATAAATCATGTAGCTGCATTATAAATATTAAAAAAGTTATTGAAGACTTTATACGCAAGCGCCTGATTGTTTACGATTGACACGGCTCATTGTATGTGTACTTTTAGGTCATATATGAGACTCAGCAGTTTTCATGGAAAGCTCAAAAGGCCGAATGAAAAGTGGAAATAAATTGTATATCTCGAAACATATGCAAGGCATTAATGTATTTATATTAAGATGTGTTTGTGCAGTTATCATCCCATTTTTCAAAACTAAGCTTTCTGCGTTTAAAGTTACCTGTGTTCATATTATGGATGACCACTTATAATTCGTTTAATGGCAGTCACGTATAAAAAAATGTCAACTGTTTCAGGGAAATGCAACTGGGAAGAAAACAAAGTGCATCGTCACTGTTTCTGAATTTGTTTTCAAATTTGTTTTTAGTTTTTTTTTGTGTGTTACCTCATTAAAAGGATTTACCCAGATGTTTTCATTTGCGCTGTTTAACTGTTATTAAAGGCGAAAAACATTGCTTTTTCCTGGTAAAAAAAGGGTTTGATGGGTAGTCGAATTATTTTACATATTTAACTGTGAGATAAAACACAAAAATGTACGTGGATTATTGTGGTAATGATTGCCTATGTCAGTGTATCCATTTGTCACTGAGTATATATCGATTGAACTGTAATAAAACGTCGAGAGGAAGTGTTATTATTATGATACATCTCGGAAATAACAGCCTTTAATTGAGACGAATTGACTCAATTAATTGAAACTGATGCTATAGATTAAAGGGGATTTCCGATTTCCTCAGTAAAATCCAATTAGTACTGCAAGAAACACATGAACTGATTGCATTACACAAATGCAATTTACAATGGGTAGACACGTATTAAATTGTCAAGTGTTATGTGTCTTGCCATTTCTGCATGATGGGTTTAGATAACATCTGCGTATTAGTAACTATGAGCATATTTCTTTGGTGATTATAATAAATTATTTGCATGAAAATTTAGAAAAAACGGGCATAGCTGAGCAAAGGTTAAGTCACTGTTTTTCTTGTCAAAACAAATAAAAAGGACTTTTGCAAAATTGTTTTTGATTCTTCTCTTGCAAATAGTGTTTCTATATCGTACTATGAAATGTAATACGAATTTACAAATAACTGACGCCAATATTTCAAATGAAATCAGCAAATATCCACTTTATTTTTACGTTTAAATTAAAATAAATATATGTTTAGTTTGCATAAAACCAATTGGTGCTAATATGGAATTTGATATGATTTCACATTCCTTAACTACATTATTAAAGTCCTAATACTTTTGCCTTAATTTACACATAAAGTTAGTTAAACAGTCATATTGACCTTCGCAATTTAATAAGTCAATATGTATTCTGTTACATATACGTTATTGTATAATCATATTTATACAATAACTATTTTATCAATTGTAATGTTTAATTACATATCTGGGGATGAGGATGCGAGATCCGTTGTTTATTTCTTTGGGATTCGGATGCAAACGATATACACGTACTTGGATACTTATAATATATGTTTTGTGACAGAAAGCGTCTAGTAAATTATTCCCTGGATATTGTTTGCATTAGTTGTACACGGTGAATGCACAAACACTAGGCGTCATTCACGTCAACTATTGGTATGTGGACTATTGCTGGATCAATCGGTCAGCTAACTACGAACTCCGTCAAACAGGGCTCCAGACTATTTAAGTTCAGCACCAAGTTATACAATGGATATGCAAGCGTAAGCATAAATACTGTTTTATTATTGCCATTATTTTGCAAAATTGTCATTAAAATTTACGTTTGTCTGTGACACTATCCAACTACAACCAAAATTGGTTTACTTTGTATGTCTTTGTTCTGAAAGACACTAACACAGTTTTGTTCTTTTTAAATATATTTTTGAGTAGGAAATATGATATAACCAAAGTAACTAGACTACATTATATATTTACGAATCCGATATCCGCATAAATAACGGCATTTGTAATGTATTTTATAATTATCCATTTGAATTGATCTCAACATATCTGAGTACGATAAAAAGTATGCATACATGGTACAAAACAGTGACAAAAAGTTTCCACTTTTAATACGCTTTTATCACTGATATTGAAAAGCAGGTGGTATGAGTTGGTAGCAATTGTTCACACATATATTTCCTCGTAAATAAACCTTTAGTTAAGAGGTGTTACAGTTTCCTTCTAATCAGTATTTACAGCGCCGAATACCTTCAATGAGTCGCCATTGTTTCATAAATAAATGCCCATCGGATTTTATGAATAGGGGCGATCGAGTTATGATACTTTCTCGTCATTTTTAATAATTTCCCTAAAGAGCATTTACCGATTTTTTATTTGTTCCTCGGAAACGAAATCAAGAGCAAACATGCATTATTTGTACACACTATACAAAGTCTCATTACGAAGGATGATTTGAACTAAACAATAAAGTGGCATAAACAAGGTATCTTTGGCGTAATGCATATAATGTTCTTAAGATCTCCCCAAAAAAACAAAATTATTTATACAACGCAGGAATCAAACTTGAGAGCTTTGTTCTTTAGATAACTTCAGCTTGAATACATAGGTTAAAAGTAAATAAATAGGTTTAAACGAAAGTAGATACAGAAGGTTTTTTATCCACGGTTATCCAGTATTTATCGACATATTCGGTTATAATAAGCTTACGAACGAGCGCGCAATCAAAATGAACGCAAATATTCATTGTACGCTTCCTTCATAAAGGCGAAAATATGATATAATTGAACAATTTCAACTAATTATATAAGATTTTCAAAAATGCATGTACTAAATTAATAAAAGCCTGATCCAATTGTTTATAAACTTGTCAATCGTACTTTGCTTTAAGGTAGGTAGTGTGTCACTTGTCTAAAATACAAGACTAACATATGTGAACAACACTTCCTTCTCCTATTTATAGTATCTCATTTTCCCCATATTTTCAAATGCCATCACTACTAAATTCAACAAATAATTGAACATACTTCAAACCGGCGGCTCATCCCTATACCCGTTCACTTGAACTGTTAATGCATGGAATTGTAACCATGACCAAAATAACGAAAAAGGTCTAAAAAATGTCAGGGGAAAATTTTGCTTTGTTTTTATATCATTCTACATATTCATGTTGAATTCGACTACAGTAATATAGAAAACCATAACACCCAATAAAAAAATCAAGAGATAAATTATTGTTATTACACTCTACTTTTATAACATTATCTCTGCATGCGTAATTAATAAATCTGGGTTCACTTCCTTGGAAAGCATAGCAAGTGAGACTGTAAAGAAGTCTATTTTGGTACACCTATCGCTTTAAACTCTTTACTTGTATTCAATAAAGTTCATAAATAAAGAAATACATAGAACAGCCGGCGGACGAATGCTTAATTAAATAAAGTAAATATCACTTGTAGGAATGTTTACGATAATTTATGCTTCAAGTTTTGTTGTGTGTATAAGGTAATCTCAAAACACTAAAGGTCAGGTTTGTAGCATGATTCGCGAAGATCATTATCCGGGAGAATATAATATCATTACCCTCAAGCGAGCATTGAAACAGCATTGTAACAAGTGATAAAGTATACCCACTTTATTTTAATTAATCGACCTTATTAATACAATATATAAAACACATGTTCCAGAATGAATATGTTCATTTTATACTTTTTATTTGAAAATCTATTGTTGCTAAAGATCATGGTAAACCGTGAAGGTCAACCTCAGTGCTGTTTGTGTGTTGCTTAAATGCACTTCATAACCTGTCTTTGCTATTTTCATTAATCCATATAATTCAAAAAGGATAAAGTCAAACTTATGGGGTAAGATCCAAAGATCGACTGATACAAAAAAATAATTTAAACGGGACCTTTTCACAGAACGCGGCATGTTTTGAAGTTGCTCATTTAATGCTTTAAATTGACACATGTAAACATCGATACTAAAACGTTCCAGAATAAAAAAAAAATATTTAAAAAAAAAAGAAAAAAGTATTCAACACATGGGCTCAAACCACCAACCATTGGAGTAAAAGTCTAGCGCTTAGACCATTCGGCCATTCGTGCTAACATGACGCTAAATGTAATTTATTCCAAATATAAGCAATCCTGACAATGTCACACAATATATCGTTAACAACAGAACTTACCAAATTGTACAATCGTTTCGTGTTGCAAAGCTTTATAATATTCAGGTTTTTTAATAGTCAAAAGATGCATATAATGGGTATTTTAGATCAATGTAAATGTTCAGTATTTCTGTTTCATAGCAAACCAACATAACTACAACGAATAGTTTCAATTTTGTCAATTTATCAAAAATTGAAAAGGTCCCTTAAAACAATGTTTTGTATTTAAATCAATTATCAATACATTTTAGTAAAAATATCGACATAGTTAAAGAAAAAGATAAAACATCGATAACGGATTGTGAAATTTTTTAATGAAACTTAATAATAATCGTTACATCGGATTCAAGTGTGAGCTTCCCCCAACACAAATAATAACATCACTATGCAATGATTTCAAAGCGGCGACCCCAGTTGTATTAATTTGTGTTCGTGTTTGACGTTGTTTTATACTGTGTAGAATTGCTGGGTGTTCACTTGCTCAAAAATCAGATACGAAGAAACGTATAGGCTGCTAGCGTGTCCGTTTCTTTCTAGTAGCCGTTCATCTATTTTTATGTTAACACAAGCACTCGGCCGACTTCGGCCTTTTTCTAGACATGCGGATTGTAGTAAGAGTTCCCACTTGGCGATGTTTCAGAATTGCCATTACTCGTGTAATTATGTTGCAGACAATTACTAAGGCAATGGAATGTTTAATCAGTTGTAAATAAATAAGCTTTTACCTTTTAAGAGTATTTTAAGCAATGTTTGTACATTTACACGAACCACATACAATACACTTAATGCACTATTATTTTACACAGAGCTCGCAATGGCGTGTTACATGGTCATAATTCAAAAGTCGTTTGGTTTCGAAAAGCACGGGTAAGCATTATCGAAGACGGGAGACAATGATTCCAGACACACTATTAATTTGTCTGCATACTGCAATGCATGATACTTATTTAAGTCACTCCGATGGGATCTTATTTTTAATTTATATAAAATGATCTATTATCACGACTTAAGAGCAAGCAATAAATCAAAACCAAATAATCCAAGGTACCGATTGCTGAACGTCTGGGATTTCACAAATACTGACGGGGAATTCCTTTTGCTGTCCCGATTCTTGATGATACATATGTGTACGTTAACGCATGCGGTGTATGCACGAGATATGTGTTTATGTTTGCAAATTGACAAAATATGTTTACCGTTTTAACAAAACCCGAGAAATACCAAATGATAAATGCACTTGTCCAGTTGTATGTTACTGCATCCAGTTTTCGTCAGAGTGTATTCGTCTGTGTAATTATATCACCCGAACATATTTTATCACTTCTTTAAAATACCGAATTATAATTTTCGATTGCAGACTTAAGATACTGTCACTGTGACGCAACCTCAAGCATTACTACTGGTTAATCATGACGTAAATTGCGTTTTGCACATAATAAGTATAGGCTGTTCTGAATTTGTCGTATAAAAGCACAGGCTGACGCACTAAATATTGCTTTAAAGCCAAATTAACGTCACAAATATTAATAAAATTAACAATTAATCCCCATGACGCCATTACACTTTTTCTGTTTTGTTCTACAATGTGGAGGTAGAGACGAGTTACCACTTGTTCAATACGACAAAGTCGCCGTACCTATGGAATACAAGCAGATTTATGTAATCCGTTTAGCGTAAACTATATTTGAGAACAATGACGTACATACGATGTAGTTCACGTATAAAAGAAGATCTAATTATGCAGACTCGGCAACATACTTTGAAATAAAGTGTGTTCCCAATCCTTTGTTCAGGTAGGTAGAGTTATTTTTTGCTCATTGCATAGTTTGTTAACAATATCATGTAAAAGATAAGTATTTTATCAAACGAACTGTTCAAAAAACGTATTGAAGTACCTTCAACAAAACGATGGCGAATGGAACACATGTTTATGTCTTTAAATGTATTATGTCTGACAGAACACAATATCACATTTACATTTGGTTGATATCCGGGAAATAAGATTCCTTGCGATTTACTTTTTGTACTAAATAGTGTCTAAACTTAAATGGCAACAACCTACCGTTGTAAGACAATACGTCTTTCATATGTCTTATTCACCAACGTATTGGTATAACATCCATATAACTTTAAAAAATATCGTCACTGTAAGTGTCGACGTCCTCCAAAGTAGAGGATTAACCTTCAAAGTACGAGACAACACACCCAATTTATGTATTTGTTATACAACAGGCAACATAACAATTACAAATCACGCTGCACCACCGAAAAAACGTATTATACTTTGAATTGCCTTTCAGTTTTCTTTGTCATTATATGGATTCTAGCCTAATATGCGTGTGTTACCTCATTTGTTCGGGTTTCTTTTATTTTGTTTATATATTTATGTTTATAGAATTAACTCGAGAGATAATGAACTGTTATTATTTTGTAAAATATGTATGATTTCTTTTAATAGATGCTGTCAAAATGAGTATCATATATTTATTTTATATTACTTTCCACTGAAAATACAAGTATTTAATTAGAGGCAATATTTATGAAAAGGGTACTTCTTTACATTAGCGATACATGCAAAATCCATCTCTTTGGTTCGAGCAGCCATATAGCTATTGATCAACCCTCATACGCCGCACCCGTTTTTAAGTCACTCTTGCTTTTGATATGCAACTCGTCCACCGCACTTAAATCGATGTTCGAATGCATATATATCACAAAGCTGTAAACAATATAGCCCACCGTCAGACTTCCACAAATTATCTTCCGTATTTTTGAATGTTGACGACTGTCTCTATTCAATTGACTTGGTAATTTATAGTCCTTCTTTAATAAACTCAATCGCTTATTAAAAGTACACTGTAAAAGCAAACACCTTTATAGTGTGCATGCTTTTGGTTTTATTATCAAATTAAAATACGAAGGCATACGCAATTCCGGATGTTCCTGTTCCTTGCGAATATCATTCACGAGTCCCAGTTTGCAGTCCAAGTTTTAAGGCAGTTTGCAACAATGTATATTAAACATAATATGGCGAATATGGAGCTCTTACCACGTAAACACATGTTTGTCTGATCAGCAAATCAGTCCAATATTTGACATGCACAGACACACCAAGGAACGGTGGCATGGAGTTTTAAATTACACTCCTCTTTTTTCTTTCTCGAGGGAACGACTTACTAACTCGTATTCAGATTGTAATATGTTTGTGTTTATGATCAATGCATACAATCCTACTACGAATGAATTGATCTACTTAACATTGTAACATAACATTTATTGTAATTACATTGTTCTCTTAATGTTCATTTATTATCCATACTCAATTTTGTTTGTACATTAATATAAAGGGCGATGCAATTTCATCAATTAATGGAAAAAGTTATGTTATTCTCGTGTTCTTTGCCCTTTTGAATTATGAAATAAATACGTTCAACACATATTAACCACAGCGTACTTTGAACGGCGTATCGTGTTCGCATTCAGATAACAACTGTGTCGTCCATGTTTGAATAATAATTCATTATAACGGCGTCAGAACTCTCCTTTTATACCAAGTTACAGCAATATATTTGAACTTCAAACAGTGTGTAATATTATGGTTTTGATAATGAATTTGTATAGGCAAACGATACATATTTTATAACAATTACCAGTTTATTCGTGCGTTATACGGTATGAATGACAAAAATCGAAATGCATTTTTGCAAACTTGAATGCGCTTTGCACTTCAGACTATTCTCAGTCGCTTACTAGTGGTTGCTATAGATACCCCTAAATGGTATATAGACGTGAGGGGCATTACACTTTAAACAAAACATGTTATGGATTATATCAACATGTGTTGTAATTAGGTATACGCTGTTAGAAGTAAAAAATATGGTAAACCCTTCGAATTTAAATTGAAATTGCATGTCAGATCTTTCATATAGGGTTCGGTCAAACACCGGCTATTTTTTATTTGAGCATAAACAGATCGTTACTTAAATAAGGAAGCACAACATATTTAATAAAGGAAATGCACCAATTCCGTTAAATAGCTATGATTCATTCGGATTGATCGCGGATTCGTGCTATTCGGTTCCCATTTCAGATATGAGAAAATAAACAATATTTTATAATAAGGTTATATGTTAACATTATTTTCGTTAACAATTGCAAAACATACGCCATACACCAATTAATAATATAATAAATGAGATATTTTCTTGTTTTGTACCCGCTACATAGGATGAGGGCAGGAACACACAACATGAACACAATGATAAATGTGTTTCTACTTTCTTGTCTTTTTTAAAGCAGGTGGCCAATCGCCTATTCAAATGGGAAATACTTCAAGTCACACGTCTACAATGTATTCCCATTCAATCTTTATTCAATACATGTATATCACATGTTTAATTCACATGGGTGAAGCAAACATTCGAATTGCTGTGGTTTGTGTAAAGTATTTTCTATTGATATCGATAAATAAGGAATATTTTATAAGGAATACATTTCACGACATGCTACTTTGTATATTTTTAATTATGTATATATGTCTGTATTTGATAAGACAATATTTATGAAAACATACTGACAAAAAGAAGCATAGAGTACTATTGCCTGCTATGTGAATACAGTGCATCTCCAATATCCAGCTGTTATAAATGCATGCATTCTAGAAAAGTACAACGCACGCCATTACTTGTTCGCTTATTCTTATTTGTCAATTCATATCCCTCCGCGTATTTCTGCCCTTACAATACTTGAGTTATAGCTTATTTGTCGGCATCCGTGTGCAAAATGACCCTGATTTTACTACGTTTATTATTTATTCTTGTCGATTGAATAACATCGAAAACATTATGAAAGGTACGACGGAGATGTGTTGTTAAAAATAATGATTGTTTCTAAGTACACAAGTCAGTTTCTGCTAAACATTTTTTACGTAAACACTGAATAATATACATTCGAGTTCCAAAAGGTAGCAAGGCTTCTACTACTTAATCAAATCCGAGCCAATCCTGCATGATATGAACTGTAAACAGAAATCTGCCCGAAGATAATATGCGGAAGAGTTATTTATGTCTCCGATTTACACGTGTAAGGTATGATTACTCGTCGCTGCTGTTGCCGAGTGTGAACAAAAGAAGATAAACAATTGGATGACATTTCAGAGCTCTAAAAAACAAACAACAGCGGAAGCGACCCCGTCCTTTTAACTAAAAATGTCTTATTGAAACAACCGGCATTTTTAAAACACATTTCATGATGCTAGACAAGGCTATCTTCCGAAAAAAAGAAGTTATACGTGGTATATACAAATATACATACAGTGAAATATCTTCGACGTTATACACTAAGACGTAATAGTAAATTTGATGTCAATTAAATGTTTGATCCTAATGTATTGCTAACTTTAACGTGTGTACCAAATGCATGGTAAATCCCAACAAGTAGTCATTTTTAATTTACGAGGCCAGACGTTAGATTACACTAAATAGTGTGACGGACTGATCATGTGCTAAATTGACATACCGTCTGGTGGTTTTTATTTATAAATTTAATAACATTTACTATAGAATGTTCAACACATTTACTTGATATCTATAATTATTTATATAATTAAGTTTTTTTTCTATCGTTAATTGGATTAAATTAATATCCCGTTGTTTATTCGAAACGTGAGTAATGATGTATGTGACGGCATGCGTCCTCCCAGGGACAGATATTGAATTACGTTGATTACGCAAAAGCATGAAAGTTCCATCGAAGATATTTTGTCGGAAGAGCAATTATTTCTAGGCACATAATTCAACGAATTTTCTGTATCATCTTGAAAAGAACGCTCATTTTGATAGAATTATGTCGGCGAGCATAAATATTTAGTCTGTGCTGGCCGATTAAACAAAAACAAATAACTATATGATAGCCGTTCCATGACAAAACCTGCATTAATGATAAAACAAAATCATGTTTTTGTGTTTTTCAGTTTGATATTGTACGTTCATCCACGAATCCAATGTTGTATACATGACATGTGTACGCCACTATTTAGCGTTGCTATGATAACATTATATACGCATACTGTAACGCAACAAAGATGTTAACGTCGCGTCATTTTCAATCGGAATGACGCATTCATGACGTTTACAGCATGTAAATATTTCGCATTATCAAACACTTATTCAAATATTACAATAACGTATTGGAAAACCCTCCATAAACATGCGCATGGATTAAAATAACTGTTTAGGTTGATGTTAGATACATGATGTAATCACATGCAATCAGTTTGTGGGTGTTGGACAGGTAATGTCCTGATAACATGGTCGCACAAATGGTCGGACATTTCTGTAAAGGTATTTCACGCAATTTTCTGGTAGTCCTGCCGGTTTAATTAAGCACGGCTCGGCTGAGGGGAGATCCCTGTGTTTCATGATGAAGAACTCTTCCTCTGGTTGGTCCGTTGCTTTCTTCGCGAAAACCGTGCCAGGCCTCGATGAGTCGAACCTGAAGTACTGGTACTTCCTGTAACACATTAGCCAAAAACACATATTTTAATGTCAGCTATGTAATACTTAAAATTAAGTGTTTTATTTTTAAGTATAATAAATAATTACTGAGTATCTTATACTTATTTACAATTAATAAATAAACATAAACATTCTGAATATCAAGTGAGTTATAACACACTGATAAACACCATAATATTATGGTGACTCACAACATACACATGTGTGTGGGGAACATGTGTGCATTTATGAAGATTTGTGTGTATTTTTATACTTGTGAATAATGTGTGGCTTATACAAAGTTGGACAAACTACCTTATCCCCGGTATTGCTTACAAAGTTGTAGACAAGAAAGTCTTCCAGTCACGCCAGCGCCAGGTCGGATATCGGACAACCTCGTTTGCAGTAGACGACTTGCTGACAATATCCTCAAGCTGCTGAATGCTGTTACAGTCCGAGCGTCTGAAGGTCATGTTCAATAAAATAAGTAAAACAAACCATGTATAACATGTTTTAAGGACTTACATGTAATGATACCATTCACTGTGTAATTTATTCCAATATCATCAATAATACTAATTATTATTATCTTGTATATTTATGTTGCAAATAAAACTTGTAACGCTAATGTTTTGTTTTTTTCTAATAGTAACATATTGAAGTAATCGTAATTAATATAATAAATGTTAACTGATAACATCGATAAGGTTTATTACCTGTACAGCTTTTTTAAATGGGCGAACCCACTTTCCATCAAACACCGTGAATGACCCGGAACCTGCATCATATATTCGATGGAAGTGTGACGCCGTGTCAGGACTCGCTATGCGCAGTACCCAAGCACAAACTGATTTTTGTTTTGACCTGTACGCAACAACAATAACTTTGATCAAGAGATCAAGATCATATTCATCAGTCATCGTTTACTTCATGGTCATCATCTTCATCGTCATCAGCATCAACATCACCATTATTACCATCAACATCTTCTTTACCACCATCATTGTCGTCGTCGTCATAATCAGCACACTTCCATCATTATTCATTTTAAAATCACTGTAATATGTTATGACCATTTATGATTCGAGTTATTATTATCACTATAAATATAACCAATAAAATAATTCCAATAGTATCGTTATATTATGATTAAAACTCATCCGGACAATTATCAGCGTAAATTGTGCATGAGAGGTCTTCGCATCCATGAGCACGTAGTCTATCATCGAGATGACAGCATTTGACCTATGGGCATAAGTTCCATATGCACCGCTTCTATCATTTACGTCGATAAGAAATTCGATTGATGTGATTGTCCATCAATTCTCATTCCAAAAATGTGGACTTTAATTAACGATGCGAAATATAATGGCCCCATCTGTCGTGCATGGTGCGGTATACCTACACTTTGCGCGAAATCACATTTGAAGTGGTTTGATCGTTCAGCCGGACATAGATGTGACGTTTCTTTTGTTTTTTAATCAGACTGTTGTAAAGGTCTGTTTCTTTTTGTGCCAAAACAATATGACTATGCATTTCTTTATTGGAAGCTAGTTTTTTCTTCTTCCGATACTGAATCCATAATTTTCTTTCGCAGCTTCTCACAAGTCGCGCACACATCGTCTCTAGGGGATGCAACTTTTATATGTGGGATGAAGGCACTCCATATTGACTGAAAGGAGCTTTTTTCAACGAAACGCACACCAGTCTCTTGACAGCTTGCTTTGTACAGCTTATTGATGTTCATTTTCGTTGTACCGCTCTGTAGGTATATTGGTGCCGTATCGTCTCTCCCACGCGGAGCTGCAGGTTGTGGAATTCCGAATTCTTCCGCAAAGTTGCAGATGAATTGGACCACACGCTCAACATCTGTGAAAACCAGAGCATGTTTTGGTTTCCTTCCAGTATTTCCATGTCGGCGTGGTCCCGGACCGGTCTTGTTCAATGACTGCCTTATTAATTTTAATGCACAGCGTACTATGTCAAATAACAATCTGAACGTGTATGCACATATTTCCTGACCGCGGAATTTGTATTTGCCACGACAACAATATTATACATGTATTATGCATGAAACAGACACAATTAAATACTCATCTACAAAAAGTTGTTTACGCCCCGCCTTCTTGTTAACGTCACTGATTAACTCCGCCTTGTCATCCCAATTTACCTCTGACATCGACTGCGCATTTGTAGTCATGAATACATCTCTTCAAGGGATTAATTCATCGCAGTTCTTCCCTATAATCCGCTGGAAAAGGTTTAATGCATATGGATTCGGAAGAAACGGGGTGAAAACGGATTAATCCCAAAAAATCGGCTGAATGCGGATTCTTAAGAGATTAATCCCGAAACAAAATCCCTTACCCCACTGTATGATTGTAAATGAATTTCCATTTTGATAGAGGCCCGCTTCAAGCACGTTTAGCTATAAATACCGTCAACCTCATTTGTACGGGTTTCTTCTGACGAAACAATATATAATTATATATACATGTATATTCAAAATAATATCGCGTACTATATGAAGTACTAACTGTAACCATTTAAAGACAGATTTGCCTATTTAGCAAATCAGTCCAATATGTGTAGTAAATGAACACACAAGGGTCAGAAATATACCACTATAATTGCTCCACTCCCAATTTTGTTAACATCCTATTTCAAAACTATTTCAATCAGACTATTCTTATACACCAATGTATTTAGACAAGCCGTATGTAGTTTCGTATTGTTTAGGACCTTTATTGCAAACACAATGTAATGTATTTTACAACACATTACATACGTGTACAACTATGCTTAAAAAAGCTGTATTTAGGTCATTGCAAAATAACATAAGGTTACATATAAATATATTTTGCAAACAAAACTCAGACAGCTACAATGCAATGCATAAGTGTTTGGTCTAGATCATTGTAAAATCTGTACTGTTTTTCTGTTTATTACGAATGCATTACATCCTAATACGAATGAATTAATCTACTTTATATTGTTATATAACCTTTATTGCGATTACATTCTCTTACGTCTCATTTATTATTCATACTCAATTGATTTAAAGCAATATATTTATTCATTTGTTTGTGTACATTAATATTAAGGGCGAGGAAATTTCATCCATTAATGGAAAAAGCAATCACATTTCCGTGTTCTTTGCACTTATGTTTTATGAAATACACGTGTTCAAAACATATTAACCGCAGCGTTTCTTGAAAGGCGTATTCTGTTCGCAATCAGATAGAAACTGTGTCGTCCATATTTTAATAATAATTATACCGGCGTCGGACAGTTCTTTTATTAATAAGTTACAACACTATCTTTTAACTTCAAACAGTGTGTTATAACATGGTTTTGATAATGAATTCATATAGGAAAAACGATACATATTGTATAACAATTACCAGTGTTGTCGTGTGTTATACGTCTGCATGGCAAATCTCAAATGCACTTTGGACGTCAAACTATTCTCAGTCGCTAAATAGTGGTTGATATAGATACACCTAAACGTTCATACAGTTGAGGGGCGTTACACTCTTAACAAAACAATTTATGGATTATATAAAATACCTTTTAGACGCGGTTGTTTAATCTGAACGCACAGCATATTTAATAAAGCAAAGACAATTATGAAATGATTCCAATTCCGTTCGGATTGATCGCGAATTTGTAATACTCGGTTATCATACCAGTTATGAGAAGAGGAAGTATATATGTTTTAAAAGATCAAAGGTTAATATTGTTTTGGTAACAATTACACCAATAAACAATATAATAAGCAAGAGTTTTTTTTTGTTTTTGTTGTGTACACTTACATCAGGCGAGGGCAGTAACACACAACAGGAAATAATGATAACTCAAACATGTGTTTCTTCTTTCTTGTATTTTGTAAGCAGTGAGCAATCGCTTATTCAAATGGGAAACAAAACAAGTCACACGCCTAAAAGGTTTCCCCATTCAATCATACTATTCAAAAAAGTATAATACATGTTTTAATGGACATAGGAGAAGCAAACATTTAAATTGCTGCGGTTTGTGTACAGTATTTTCTATTGATATCGAGAAATAAGGAAACGATGCTTTTCACGACATGTTACTTTGTTTATATACTAATGTTTATATGTCTTATATATATATTATAAGACAATGTTTAATATGAGCATCCACTGACAAACAGAATCATAGTGTGTACGTTTTGGTGTAGCGCCATTTGGTATATCCTTATTGAAATGTACTCACATATTAGATGTGTGATTAACTGGCTAGTAAATGTATTCGTAATGTATTTGTATGACATTAAATAATTACCTGATGAGTGAAGGTTTTGCATCACCCATATCCAACTGTGCTTTGGACAGGAATTCCGAAAGCGTACAGTGCAAGCTATTAATTCTTCAGTTATCCTATCCAGGATGTGCTTATGGTGTATCAGCAGTGTGTTTTTGACGTAAGTGTGGGTCGATTCATAGCGTGATTGTGCTTAGACGATACATTGAATTATGACGTATGTGCCGGCATCCGTGTACACAATGATCCAGATTGTACTACTTTTATTATGTATACTTGGCGAATGATAAACATCGAACACATTATGAAAGATACGAGGGAGATATGTTGTAAGAATAATGATTGTTTCTATGTTTACATGTCAGTTTCTGCTAAAACATATTTTACGTAAACACTGAATCGTTTTAAAGAAAGAAAGCATTATGCAAGGCTTGTACTACAAAATCAAATTCGAGCCAATCCTGCATGATGTTAACTGTAAACAGAAATCTTACAGAAGATAATACGCCGAAGAGTTATTTATGTCTTAGGTATTCACTTGTAAGTTATGATTAATCGTCGTTGCTGTTGCCGAGTGTGAACAAAAGAAGGTAAACAATTTGATGAAATTTCAGAGATCTATAAAACAAATGACAGCGGAAGCTGTTGGTTTTGGTCTGTTTAACTAAACAAATCTAAGTGAAACAACCGGCATTCTTTAAACACATTTCATGACGATAGGGCTGTCTTACGAAAAAAAGAAGTTATGAGTGTTATAAATACATAAACATACAGTGAAATTTTTTCGACGTTAAACACTTAGAAGTAATTAAAAATTGGATGTCAATTAAATGTTCGTTCCTAATGTATTACTAACTTAAACATTTGTTTTTAAATATATGGTAAATTCCAACAAGTAGACTTTTTAGTTTACGAGAACAGACGTTAGATTACACTAAATAGTGTGACGGACTGATCATGTACTAAATTGACATGCCGTCTGGCGGTTTGTTTTTATAAATTTATAAATTTAATGTCATTGACTATAAACTGTTCAACACATTGACCTGATATATATTATTATGTTAAGAATAAAGATGTTTTTTATTTTAATTAAACACTGTTTAGTATGATAGCTTACTTACAAATAAATATTGTTAACTATATTTTGGTTTCAGCATTGGTGTATTGACGAGTTGTGGTTTTATCGTAAATTGGATTAAATGAATATTTCACTGTTTATTCAGGTCTGACAAAACGTGAGTTATCATGTTTGTGAATGCATGCGTCCTCCCAGGGGTGTATATTTTATCACGTGTATTATGCAGAAACATGATAATTCAATCGGAGATATTTTGTCGGAAGAGCAATTATGTCTAGGCATATACGTCAGGCAACAGTTTTTTTTCCTGGTGCACCAATATTAACAAGAACGTTTAACATTTACAATGTATCGTCTGATACAAATTCAACGAAATCTCGATAGGATATGTAAAAAAAAAGTATTTCTTTAACTTACTTATTTCAGATATTTTGTTATAATTATACTCTTCATCGGATTGAAACATATTACATATTTTAAGTCCATATATGCGCAGAACAATTGTGGATACACATGACTTATTACAGCGAAATGCTGCAGATCAAACACAACTGAATCATATAATGTCATATTGTTTCAAACTTGCTATTAATTCATCAATAGCAATTGATCTTTTTGACGCTGTGGTTATCATAGCTGAATATCGTTGAGAATTGTGTCTATTTAATTAAAGTAAATTAAAAATGCACAGGATAATGATACAATTGCTGTGCCAATGATTGAAATGGTTGTTTCAACAAACAAGTATCCACTACATCTCGTTTCCATTTTAAATTTAAACGATTTATAGACATAACAGTTTATGCTTTAATATTCAGATTATCGCCATGCAATTGCAGGAAACATTCGTTATAATGGCTGTTAATGGCCAAAATAAAACAGCTTGGTTTTGTATGTTCATTTTCAGCACAATACTTTCATACTCGATTTAGGATGAGGTGTAACCTCTTATCTGACATGTCAAACTGATATAAACAAGGTAAGTGATGTAGCACATCCCACTTGTTTAAGGCAATGGACGTCACTAATAGCAATATCAACTCAGCAATGTGTTTTGTCGAATTTAGTGAAAGCGACCTAAAATAAATATGAATTTCGGAATAATGTATCAATCCCAACTCTCAGATTGGCACCGTTTTGACATTCTGCCGACAACACATTGGATGTTCCTCAGCATGTTCTACACAGACTCCACAACTTTTGGCACCATCTTACATACATCGTAGGCAAAGTCTGGAACATACGGCATCAGTTCACGACCTTCCATGCTCATTCGGTTGTGATTTGTGGCATGAACCGCAACCTGACTTACGTTACCGTGAGAATAAATGAAACAAATACCGCATGACCAAGCCCGACTATCTTATTGCGAAAGTTGCTGAACGTAGCATTTTTGTTCGGAAACCCATACGCAAATCATCGGGGCTGTAGTGGCGGGCAGCCTCAAGATTATGAAAAACTGGTTTTTAAACGTTCATTAATGAAAATCAGTACGTATATAATGAAGCATTTGTATTTGTTTCTAATGAATCATATTAATCAAACATAATAACCAATACGTCGGACAAACTTATCAGAATGTTTCCCGCAGAATGAATAGACATAGATTTGAATCAGAAATTGTTCAATTAATCCTACATCACATGTTGCTACACATTTTGGATCCACCGACAATGATGTTGTTCAAAACAATCTAGACCGTTTATGCAAAAGAAAACATATTGGATACATAAATTAAAAACTATGATTCCTAACGGTCTAAATAATAAACTGCTTTATGACAAATAGAACATAAACATAATTTACATATACAGTCGATGTTTGTCTATTACTATGTTTTTTTTTATAAATTATATTATTACTAATAGGCTGTTGTATCATCACTGATCAATCGTTGTATTATGTATTATGTAATATTATGTACGATATATATTTTTTTCCGCCAAACGACGTTACGTTATTGTATGACGTTGACGTCACTTCCTATGTATTTGTTTATATTGATGTACTAATGATGAAGTCTATGGCCGAAATATGTCTCTATTATAGTGTAGCTTTTGTTTATATGTAACCTGAAATTCTACAAATATGTAAACGGAAATAATTTTACAATTGCTCAACCACAACACGTGATTGCATTAATACTAGATGTATGCGACAGAAAAGCAGATGGTCGCCGTATTGAGTTATAACATTTCAGAGTTTGCGAATATGTTGTTTCTGCTAAAATCTGGTGTGAATGATGTTGTGAAGAATACCTTGCTATGTCTGCTGATACTAAAATATGTGGCATAGCATCGTTACCTCTGGAGTAAGGTGATTCTGCTCATTCTAGCACGTCAAATATGTATTCATAAAACCGTTGATTCTTCTGGTTATCATTGCCTATGTCAGCGTAAACCATCATTCCCTGAGTATACATTTGTATATCGATCGAACTGTAATCACAACGCAGAGTGGAAGTGTCATCATTTTGATACATCTCGGATATAACAGCCATTAATTCAGCCGAATTGGTTCAATTAATGAGAACTGGTGCAATAGCGGTAAAGGATATTTCCGATTTTCTTAGCAAATTCAAAAAACTACAAGAAAGAAAATGAACTTATTGCATTACATAAATGTAATTAACAATGCCTAGCCTCATATTGTACTTTCAAGTGTCATTTGTCTTCATTTCCGTATGACGGGATTAGATAACATCTGCGTATTTGTAACTACGAACATACTTCTTAGGCGCTAAGAACAAGTGTTTTTTGTATTGAAATATGAAATACGAATATGCTTTGTGAAATGGAATGAGTAACTTAAATGATAACATAAATCAATTAATTAATTAAATCCTTTCCCATGTTATAATAGACGTGTCCATCGTAATTTGCTATAAGATACGTGGTGTTTCACTTGTCTAAAATATTTAAAAATAAGAACTAAACTCAAACATTAATTAAACATACCTCAAATCGACTACTCATCACTTTATCCGTACACTTAAACTGTTAACGCATTGAAGTGTAACCACGACCAAACTAACAAAACAGGTACCATCTTAAAAATGCCTGTCAACAATAATGCTTTTTTCTATATCATTCCACATGTTCATGTTCAATTCGACTACATTAGGGACAGTAACTATAGTAATAAAAGACATCCCAGAACATAAATACCCTCTGTTTTTATAAGAGAACATCAACTTTTCGACGCCTTTTATAGTAAAGTAAATAAGACTTTGAATCATTATATGGTGTTACAGCCATTGTTCTAAACTCTTAGCTTTTATTCAATACAAATCGTGCATAGTGATCAACATACAACGGTCAGCGGACGAATGATACATTAAATGCAATTGATATTAATTGTAGGCATGTTTTCGATAACCAATGCTAAAAGTGTGATGATGTTATTTAGGTAATCTTAACCAAACAAAAGGTCAGATGTGTAGCATGATCCGTGAAGCTTTTTATCCAATCGTAAATGATATATAATAACCCCCAAGCGAGCAATAAATAAGCAATAACAACAAGTGATAAACTATACTAAACCGATTTTAAATGTCGACCTTAATAAAACAATCTATAACACACTGGTTACAGAATGAATATATAAATAATATATATTTTTTATTGGACAAAACAATCCTCGATAAAGGTCACGGTAAACCGGGAACGTCAACCTCGCTGCTTGTTGTGTGTTGTTAAAATGCACTTAAAGAACCTGTATTTGCTATTTTTGTACATTCATAGGAATCACACTGGATAAAACCAAACTATTAGGGGATCATTCTAGGCTTTTTTCCAAAGATCGACATTTAAAAACAAACTCATTTAAAGGTCTCATATTAAGTATAGAGTTAAGACATTATGCGAACGATTTTTAAAAAGGTAAAGACAAAAGATCATTTACGGATTATGAACAAACTTCATGAAACCAAATACGATTCAATGAAACTCACGTGAAAGGTCATTATACAACGGCAGCTTCAAATGAAACGCCTATAAACATATGATACTACGGTTATGAATACTATAACACTGAAATATAACATAAAAAATAAATTATATCAGATTTTACTTCTACACAGTGGACAATAAGACAAAATAGTTAAAGCTGTTGGCCACACAGGTCCTATTTGATCGACAAAAGCAGGTGACGAAATAATAATAGCAATTATATTAATACGGCGTATACAAAGTTGTTTGTTTCCAATATCGCGACCGACCCTTAACTGCTATTTTGTAAAATGTGTTGAGTGTTTTTATCAGTATTGCGGAAATACGCTATCAAGTTTGAGGTTCTTTTTCCATTCTATCATATTCGTTTAATTTGCTTTCAATTGGCTTAACTTATATAAAGAAAACATGTCAAATAGAGAAGTGGTAAATGCAATTTAATACTTATAAAATATGGACTCGTTAAAATAATAACGAAACAATTTTAATCGTACTACCTGCACGTTATGGCAATGTGAATTAAAACAATGGACTTTCTTTAGCTAATGAGTTACTAGCAGGGCCCCAAAGCTTAGATGTTATGTGAAACGTATTGAGACAGGTGATTTGCATATACTGGAAATAACAGCATAGCGACAAGAAGTATTTATGTAGAGAGTGTATATGTGATACACAAATATTAACTCTTTTTATACTAGATTAGTCTTTTGCTTTGCTTATTTAATCTTCTGCTGACTAAGCATAACTACATATAATACAATTGCAATTTTCTCGTGCGAGTTATTAAATATGCTCACATGAACCTGCATAAATTAATTTAGAGCTTTGAGAGAACGTGTAGAGTTAAAGTACTAGACCTATTATTCTCATTATTTACCGCGTTATTTTCATTTATTAATTGTCTTTGATAAATATTTTATAATTGAAGGTATAACGATCAATAATAGACCCACAAAAAACAGTGCGTGGAAGTGCAGAGGCACCAGTTTTTGTGTACAGGGGCACTGTAACAAACTGTTATTTTAATATCAGGATCATTACTACACAATTATTGAGACTTAATACAATTAAACCAATTTAAAAAACGAAGTGCGGAGTATAAGTACCAAACACCTAGATTTCAAAATGTATAGAGTTATGTGTTTTATAGTCTTATGTAAAGCATCCCTATTCGTAGGAAATTCATTATAATGTTACTTCATATATAAATAAGGGATATTATGAGGAATTGGATACATTGGAACCGCAACTCCTACTTCAGTGATACAAAATTAAGTTCTGTGTTATCAAAATAGACTTCTAATGGGACTTTGTAAATGTTTATTTATAAAAATGGGGCAGTTATAGGCAATGCCGAGTGCAAACACTTTCTTCAGTGTTTAAGAGTTATAAGGTTTTTAGAATTTATGTTGTCAAATTAGTACATTAAATGTGTCTGTTGTGTCATCCTATGTAGTCAGTTTCGAACTTTGTGGTCTAAGCTATACATCGGAGGAAATTGGCACTTACAGCGACTTCGATGGTTAAAATTAAGAGGACAGTTACAACAAATAACTAAGATTATTTCCACTTAAACATTATAAAAGTCACCAACGATATGCGCATGCGTCAATATTGCTCAGAAGATTTTGAGAAAGTCGCCATTTTTGTTTAATACACTCCGGATTTTTATTGACTTCATACGGATATTTGTTATTACAACGGTTGATACTTCTAAAGCGATCTACTTTAAACTATCAACTTTAAAGCACGCTCGTAGTAAAAGAAAATTCTTCTCACCGTCATAGATTGAAGTCGTCGAGGTTCCTTTTTATTTTTCAAATTATATGTTGAACAGCATTGGTACCAAACAGGGTTAACTTTTTCTTGTATAAGAGAATAATTGTATTGCGTACCAAGTTTATTCTATTGTGCTGGGTTTTTCTAGGATACGACTAAGTATTATTCATGGACTGATTTACTTTAAAATAAGAGAAACCCTTCTGGGTATGTGCGTCAGCAGACTAACATTATGGTTTTGACAGGTTCAATGTATGTTTAAGTTGTACTATTTTATGTAGCTAAAGATAGACATACAAAACCCAGCTGTTGTTTTGCATTTTACATTATTGATGATCTTAAGGTACAAACTCTACATGATATGTCTCTAAAATTGTTAAATAAATTTGAGATGCAGTTGAAACTCGCATTGTTTTCATTGCAGCGTGCCTCAAAAAAGTACGGTTATAGTATTTTCGTTTTTGATGTTTAACAAAAATATAACAAATTATATAATAATTAGTGTTTCTGGTCATATTGAGAACGGTATCAATTACTGAAACAATCATAAGTATTTCATACAAGCCAATACGTGCAACACAACTCAAATATGAACATATCGAGACTTCAGTTGCACCAAGAGGAGATACATCGCCTGGATAAAATAAGGTCCTAAAAAGAAGACATATAAAAGGAGATACACTCGTCCGACATTAAGACATGTCTTTACAAAGCATTACCATTAGTGGGAGGATATAACAATTCTAAAATGAACAGTTTTTTTTTAAGTAAGCGTTTATGTTCATCTTGCCTGTTAGACAACATTTAATATAAAACATCATGATGATTACAGCTGGACAGTTTTACAGCACATAATATGCGTATACAACTGCGTTTAAACAGTGTATTTAGTTGCAAAATAAAATATCAATATAAATTGATTTTGAAAAAAAAACACCCAGCTAAAACAGCAACGATGTGGTGAATACATGTTTGGTCGAGATCCGTTTTTAAAATGTAGTGTATATCTGTAAATGATCAACGCATTAAGACATGCTTCGAATGCATTTGTCTACTTTTCATTGTATAATCATCAATTATTCCATCAAAATGTATTTTATCTCTAAAAGCAACTTAATTATTCTCTGTTTTGTACATTTGTTTAAATGCTATGACATTTGATCCATTAATGGAAAAGTAATCGCATTCCCGTGTTCTTTGCACTTATGTATAATGAAATTAACGTGTCTAACATATATTAGCCGCAGCGTCCCTTGAAATGCGTATCGTTTTCGCATTCAGATAGAAACCGTATCGTCCATGTTTTAATAATAATTTATCATAACGGCGGCGGAATGCTCTTTTAATAATACGTTACATTACTATTTTTCATTCTCAAACTATGTGTCATAACATGATTTTGATAATGAGTTTGTATAGGAAAATTATACATACTTTATAACAATTGCCAGTTTGTTCGTGTGTCGCAAGGCAAAATTCCAAATGCATATTGGTATACATGAATGTACTTTGTAGGAAATATTCGATTATACTTATGATTTAAGAAATGTTTCGATTATTATTATTTCCTACTCATAATGAGCTTCTCAACTTGTTTTCATGATTTAAACAAGTTTTGATCAGTGTTTATGTATGTTTTGTTTACTTGTGAAATTGTGCGTATGTGTTTGGGAGTGCGTATGTGTGTGTGTGTGTGTGTGTTTGCGGGTGTCTGTGTGTGTGCGTGCGTGTGTGTTTTTGCATTGTTCGTGTGTTTTCTTTTGGTTTATTTCTTGTAAAAAATGTTGTCATCATGTGCCTAATATGGCGCATTGGATTGAAATAAACACCTACATGAATGCACTGTGACCGTGACCCCAGCTTTATTCTACTATGTGTGTATGTTGTTTCTTTTTGTGCCGTACTGTACTGTTTTAGCTATTGGTCACGTCTTTATACTCAAACATTTCTTAGTTTTTATACCCCTTAATTGTCATGAAGGCATTACACTTTAAACAATACTATTTATGGATGGTATTACAATTCTTTTACTCTTTCGACGCGGTTTATAATTAAATTAAATTAGATAAACGCTATTAGACGAAACAAAATATGGAAAATCCTTCGTATTTAAAGTGCATTTGTATGCCAGATCCCTCGTACAAGGTTCGGTTTAAACCGGTCAATTTTATTCGATCTCAAATTAATATATTGTGACTTCAATCTGAACGAAAACACTGTTTGAGAAAGAAAAAAAAACACAAATACAATCATTCTTATTACGTTCAATAGCTTTGATTTATTCGGATTGACCACGGATTTGTGCTATTCGGTTTTCATTTCAGTTATGTGAAAAGAGAGTTGTTTGTTTTTAAGGCCATAGGTTAATTCTGTGTTCGGTAACAATTGCGACAATACGTCACACAACAATTAATAATATAATATATCAGATGTATTGTCTCTTTTTGTACACGTTACATAGGGCGAGGGCAACACTTAAAAGGAAAAACATGATGATTCGGAAATGTGTTTCTATTTTCGTGTCTTTTTTTACCAATCGCCTATTCAAATTGGAAACAAAACTAGCAACAAGTCTAAAGAGTTTGTCCATTCAATCATAATATTTCATACATGTATAATACATGTTTTAATGGACATAGGAGAAGCAAACATTCGAATGGCTGTGACTTGTGTCAAGTATGTTATATAAATATCGAGAAATAAGGAAACCATACTTTTCACGACATGTACGTTGTAACTTTCTACATGTATATACAATTATGTATATATTGTATTAAACAATGTTTAATATGAAAACCTACTGACAAACAGTATCATAGTGAAAAGAAATTTCGTGTAGCATCATTGATTTATTCTTATAGAGAATACACTCACATATTAGATGTGTGATTTACTGGCTAGTAAATGTGTGCGTAATGTATTTATCTGGTATTGAATAATTACCTGCTATGTGAAGACATCAACTCTCCAATATTCAGCTGCGCTAAATGCATGAATTCCAGAAAAGTACAACGCAAGCTATTACTTGTGCAGTTATTCTCATTTGTTAACTCATATCCCTCTGCGTTTTCTTCTTAGACGAAACATTGACCTATGGGGTATGTGACGGCATCTGTGTACATAAACTCCCAGATTGTAGTACGTTTATTATTAACATTTTGGCGAATGATTAACACCGCAAAAAGTATGAACGGTACGACGGGGAAATTTTGTTAAGAATAATGATTGTTTGTAGGGACACCTGCCAGTTTCTGCAATAACATTGTTTACGTAAAAACTAAATCATATACATTCGAGAGATCAATAAAGCATGCTGCAAAGCGTGTAATTTAAAATAAAATCCGAGCCAATCCTGCATGATGCGGACTGAACATACAAACAACTCACCGATGATTTGAAGTGGAACAATTATGTCTCCGGTCCACACTTGAACGTTATGATTTATCGTCAAATCAGTCGCCGTTTATTAACTACAGTACGTAAACACAGAGATGACATTCGGCGCATTATCAGTACCAACCGTGGGAGCGATCCCGTCCGTTAAATTAAACTGTTCTTAGTGAAACAATCGGCATTAAGGTAATACATTTCAAGATGCTAGACAGGGAAATGTTTCCAAAAAAAAGCATTTATACATTTTATATACACATATACATTCAGCGAAACTTCTTCAATGTTATACACTAAGCAGTAATAGTAAATAGTTTCTATGAAATGTTTGTATGTATTACTTATGTTAATGTTTGTTTTTCAGTGCATGACAAATACCAATAAGAAGACAAACAAACTCAAAAAACATAACCTTAAGATTACAAATGTGCTCGGGGCCGAAATAAAAAGGCAATAAATTTATAAAAAAATACACGTGATTGCATATTTTTATTTTTTTTCAATAATAGACTTATGCGACAGCAAAGCAGATGCTTACCATATCTCGCATGGATTCAACATATTTACAAGTTTGTGAATAATTAATGTTATCCTTAAATCTGGTTTTGCACATATAGTAATGCGAAAAGTGCAATAATTACTGGCTGTGTTCTTCACAATATATGAGAATAAAGAAAATACAACTAATTTTGCGCGTAACCAATCGGTTGTGTAGAAAAAATGAAAGCTAATTTCATAATGAAGAATGTAATATAACAATAAGATCGTAAACCTTAGGTACATCAAGATAAAAATTAAAAGTATGCGTTATACAAAAGATCATAAATTTATAGAACATACTGTACTGTTAAATGGCATTTGCCTTTCTATGTGCGCATGACGGGTTCAGATTTCGTCTTCGTATGTGTATCTGGGAACATGTTTCTTAGGTGCCATGAACAAGTTATTTTCTGGATCGATTGAAGAACATGACATTGTGATTCCATATTAACGTCCGGGTATATCATGTTAAAACGGATACAAAAAAACATCCAACAGCGGAACTTATGAGATATGAAATACAAGGACATTGTGTTCAATTCACTGTTATATTTTATTTGGTTTGACTCGTTAAAATATTCCTTTTTAATATAACAACCAATACAATCAAATAGGACTTTTATAATTTATTGACGCTGAACTTATCGTAAATTTGGAAAATAATCTGTTTAAATCACATTTAAAAGGATATTAATATGTATTGTTCTTTAATACAATTGATAAAAACACTATATGTGCTATTTGTTTGTCAATGCCCTTTAATTCTGGATCAATAACCGATTGTTATTGCCTTGACTGACTGACATTGTTAAGTCAGTAATTAAATCTTCTTTCACCAGTTTATAAGTCATGAAATCAAGAATAAAAAGTGTATTCTGATAATTATTAGTTATTTCATAATAATATGAATATAATTTAATAATGTTGTGAATGATAATGTTGTGATGATACAAATTGTTAATGGAAGCGTTAATGTGCACGTGCGTGCAGCTTTCTATTTCTTCATGGTTCCTACGTCAACAAAACTTGAAATATGATGTTTGTGTCTGCATGCGTCTACGACAAGGAGCCCAATATATTGTGTCTGTTATTGCTTATAGTCCGTTAATGGACGCACATTATAAAGCATTCATCAAGCGATCTATTTGTCTTTGCCAATGTCTAGACCTATCGGCCAGCGAAGTAACATCAACACTTAAACAGCATTGATGAACAGGGCGATCACGTAGCATGTTGTATTAGTTGTTGGCCGCTGCGCATTAATATAAAAAAATAGCATTATCGGGGATCTACTTTTGGATTATGCTTTTGATTTTTGATGTAGTATTTAAACAAATGTTGACGTGAGCGTTCTTTGAAACACGTATCGTGTTTGCATACAGATAAAGTCACTATATGAATAATACATGGGTATAAAGGCGTCACAATGCTTATTCAATAATTAGTTACATCATTATACTTTAATTTTAATCAATTTGCAATAACGTGACTTTGATATTTTAATTAAATACAGATCGCTAATTAGACATCAATGGATAACTTATTTAATAAAACAAATACAATTATTAATGAATTGTATTTCCGCAATGCATTGTTCAGATTGATCCCGCCTTGTATTTGATGCTCATTTCAGAAATGAAACAATGAAGTAATTTTATAACAAAAACTAATAGGTACATATTGTGTTAAGACAACGTCGCAAACATACTAAAAAGAACATATTGAAATAGCATATACAATTGGTATTGTCTCGTTCATTTATATTATATAATGCGTGTACGGTTTCATACACATGCAAATATAATAAGATAAACATAGTGTGACTATCGTATTGTATTTAAGGAAGGTAACAATCGCCGTTACAATTTACAGAGATAAACATACACAAACATATTGATCGTTACTCTTTCGGTCCAATGAACAAAGCACACTTCCGATACTTATTGTTTATATTTCTAAAAGAAACCAATACAAACGTAATATAAATGTGTGCCTATTCAATCATAATAGTAATACGTTTTAGAGGACATGCTTAATGTACATTTTGGAACAATACACTTGAAATGTTGTGCATTTGTTTTAATTGTTTCTTCTGATATTAAGAAAAAAAAGAACAATAAACTGTTCACGACTCTGTACTTGGTATATTAAATTATGCATATAATTCAGTATATTTGTTTTAATTAAGCAATTTGTAACATAATACCATCCAAATAAATGTATCATCGTTAACTATATTTTGGTTTCAGCATTGATGTATTGAAGAGCTTTGGTTCTATAGTAAATAAGATGAAAAGAAAATCACGTTGTTTGTGTAGGTCTGACGATACGTGAGGTACGATATATGAGACAGCATGCGTCCTCCTAATGCTACATATTGTATTACGTGTATAACGCAAATATTACACTGCGCAATTATCATTCTAATTAAATAATATTAAAAACTACCCGTACCAAATAGTTTAGACGGTTAAAAACAAAGTGCAATGGGTACTAACGCAAATACAACCTAAAACAATACCAATACTTACGTTTATACGTGCAAACTAAAGCACAATATCCTTAAATTATGACCGATGACCATTAACCCAAAAGTCGGACACATCACACAAGCACGCAACCCATAAGAAATTAAAATAGGGAACAAATACCTTTTGGCAATTATCTCAAGAGATAAATAATTGTTCTTATCAACTACTCTGATGATAGAATACCAACGAAAAGCATAACATGATTACCAATGGGACCCCCGCCTTGGAACAGTCAACGAAAATTATTGTGTTATTTTCACCTGTTTGAGGGCTTAACAACTTAAACTTGTATCATTAAACAAGACATTGCTTCGTAGCCACGTATGTGTATTTTTTAGCATTTCTGTTATGTATTATCTCAATGATAACATTCAAGCTCACTATTAACATTTTCTAAATTGATAACTTATTCTTAACAGTAACTGCATTCAATTTGACAAACTTCATAATTAAATAATTTCTTTAATATACTTAATCGGAAATAAAAGAAATTCTGCGCATAACTAAATGGCTGAATTAATTCCTGGTTCTTTTTAAACGACGTCAACACTTTACTATGCTTTATGTAATAAAAGTACCTCAAATGATATCATATAGATCTATTATGACAATGCGTATTTTTACGCTACAAATAATCCTTCAAATGTACTTTGAGAGACTGTCAAAGTGCATTATTCTGCCATACATACATGTGGACATAAGAAAGGAATGTTGGGAAGTCAGCATTTAAAAACAATTGGCATCGAAAACATATTTCTCTATGATAGCCATAACCTGATAGTCATAGTTAGGAAGGATATTAATTCATAAAGATAAATGCAATTATTCGTGCATTGTAGTATACCCTTCAGTTTTAGCATACTGAATCAAGTAGAAAAGACTTCATTTTAACATCATCTAACTATGACAACGAAACACTGATCATTTGTTTCGTTACTTTATTTCATGGAGAGCTTCAATTAATGTTTGAGAAAGTTCTCGACCAATAAACTTTCTACGAATTTCATACATTTAACATGTGGTTTTATGTTGAAATTAAAATATATTACGATTACTAGCATAAATGTATTATCTGAATTAATAAGAACAATAAAGATGATCAATTAAGTATATTTATTTCAATCGATCGTTTTGTTGTTATGCTCTCATCGATATAAAACGTTGGTCTTTTTGTACTGAAATAAATACATGTATTTGTAATGTAATACAAAATGGTATGATGCAATAATAAACGTGGGTAATTATCACACGTAGTTTAAATAGTATGTGTTAAATGAACGTTTTAGTTGACATGAACTTAACAAAACACTAATTTAAAAGGATTGAAACTGTCAGAGCAATGCCGTAAGCCTTAAAACAGTTACTGGCGCCCACATTAGTATAGTAGCAAAGCTATGACCTTTAGAACTGGTTAAAGCGACATTCCGAATAAAATATGTGATCAACAGGCAGACACATGCACATAGTATTGAACAAGATTGCCGAACGCCATTCACCAGAGTTGTTATTAGTGACGGATCATGGGCACATTTGTAAAAGCATTACCAATATATGCATAAATGATTTTGAGAAGAGATTCTCTATTGCTTTTGGATGACTTGTGGATAGTCGACCTGTGTTTGTGTTTATGAACTTCTAATGTTAATCAACTGACATAAAACTATTTTTTTCTGTAAGTGATCGATTTAATGTTATATATGCGCATACTTGTTATCATTTTTCTTTTAAAAACACCAATTTCGTCATAAATTAACGAAAACGTTATCAAACAGCTTTCCACCTGAATAAGTAAATCGATAAGTTTAATTTGCAAAACAGCGTAGGAGCAAACATAAAACACAAGGCATGGCTAATTTAACACTTCAACACTTTATCTCAATAAGCTCTGAGTCGAGCTTTTCCATGACAAGTGGTTACGTTTACATAAGATCGGACTACTGAAACTCAAGAAGTATTATTTGGAACGTAATTTGTTCTATCATTATCTGGTGTTGTTGTGTTGTTTTTAAGGCAAGTGCGCAGTTGAAGCTGCCTATATAAGATATGTCAATAAAAACAACTGGGCAAACGAATTGTAAATGTACAAAGGCGTTATTTAAAAAGCTTAAGCAACTTGGTATTTTTCAAATGATATTGAACTGATATCTAGTTATTTGAAAAATATTCTTCAAATATTCTTCAATTTTATTTGTAGAGCCGTCTTACTTTTGACGCACAAGGCTCAAATGTATTGAAAATAAAGTAGGAAACTGATATCTCTGAACCAGATGATAGCATTTGCCGCCTCTTTTCAGTACACTCTGTTTAAAGTTAAAGTTAAAGTTAAAGTTTCGGTTTATAGTCTGCTTCGATATCTTCTTCATCTTCATCTTCAGCCGACTTTGACATTAACCCCCGATCACTGGGATTTAATTCGTCCGTTTACATATGGCGCCGAAGGCAGCCACGGCACATTGACCTATTTCCCTCACAGGTACCCATTTATACACCTGGGTAGAGAGGAGCAAGCGTGGGATTATTTTTTGCTCAGAAAAATCCAGTGCCCCGAGTGGGATTCGAACCAGGGACTTCTCGATCCCTAGACCAGCATCCTACCACTAGACCACTGTCCCCACTCTGTTTCATAACATCACATTTAAAAAACGTTAGATAATGGAATATATTGTATAGGTCAATACGCAAATATATGACTGGTTTATTTAAACCTTCTCAAAAGCAGTATATGTAAACATTTCGAAACACCCAGACCTTCCTACGTTTGTTCGACGAATATTTTTTTTCCATTTGGGGTCCAATTTCTTGGGCATGTACAATTGCTAAAATACCAGCAAACGTTTAACACTAAATCGAACATACTTTTCATATCTAAAACTTCTAATATGCGACTATAGTCTTGAACAATTGTGCAAATAATGAAGAGAAATCATAAGATTCAAGTCAACTTGATTGTGCGCCCATTGTATGAGGCTTAACACGATCTGTAAAAACCTTTCTTATATTAAATTGGTTGGAATTCTCTTTATGATAGAAGACGAATGCAAAAACTGGTTTTAACATTTAAACACAACATATGTTTCTGACCGCATTTCTTAACTATATATCGATTCTTTCGAAACTACCATTTTTTCATCGGTAATGCTTTGAAATTATTGCTATGCTGGTACTTGCTACGTTATCTGGGTTCATAAATGCAATGTACTCAATGTGTAATGTTACAATAACATTACAATAAGTAAATGCTTGATGTGGTTTCTTAACTAATTTCCTCCAGTCAGCATATTATTGCAGAATGTGTATTAACGTTTTAAATCTATTATACAGTATTATATAAATATTGTTTTTGATTTCAAAAATTGCAACAAATATATCTCTTAAACATGTTATTATTTTCAAAGTACAAACACTACACGTACAATGACTCGAGTGACTGCAGTGAATGCAGTGTTTTTCTACTAGATATTGTGTCAGAAATTATGGTATTGTGTCATGGTTAAACGTTTTTTATTGTGAGCATTTAAATGTTTTTAATCTAATTAATTGTATTGTATGAACATATTTTTAATTTGTTTTTATAAACAACACGCACATACAAAACTTTAAAAACAAACTTTTGAAGATAAACGTTCACACCTAGCCATTTAGGACAAAAGTGCATTCTTTACTTACGAAATATAAAGATGGTATACTGTTCTAACGTTGCCAGATTTGTATGTTTCTTTTCATTTTCTTTTAGACTAGGTGTCATTAAATTGAATGGCACGATTCTTAGGCCAATTATAGGGTTATGAACGGGGAGTAATTGTGAGTTACTAGTAGCCGGATTATTGTTATACTGGTATGGGAGGAATGTAATGCTCAGTCTTCCTAACGAAAAGCAATTATATTGTATATTGATTTCTAAGCTTTAGAACTGCCAGTAAAGATATCGATGATGTGTTAAACATAGATACCCATACTTTTGACAATATATCAATGCGATTTAAACAAAACAACGAACAATTAATAAAACTAATACTCCTAGTACTGATGCTTCATGAGTGATAACAACACTGGCATTAACTAGTCTTCACAATAAAACCTTGTGAGTATGATTTTGGCATTGTAATTTGTCAATTTTGGATGGAAAATTCCTAAAAGGCCGTCGTATGGAATATTTATTGACAAACTAATTCGGTAAGCCTGTCAATAATAAATGACTTCAACAACGCGTAAAATTGTTTTCTTAGTAATACATTTTTAAACAATAGTATGTATTGCATAAACTAGGCAAACGTTTTACAACGTTTCAAATAAATACAATTGAGCTGTTTAAAAATATTGGGTTTCCTTGAAAACGTAATCGGTTAACGGATGTTCACATCAATCATTTTATAGTGACTTTTAAACACGGTTATGCAAATGTAAGAATTCAACACATGATGCGTTAAAAGGTCGATTATAAACTTATTCAAGCTTTTCGAGTATAAGGATGTAACTCTTCAACACTTAGTAATACGTGAAACTGTGTTTCTTATCTAAAAATTATATCATTAGTCAGCAAAATACCAATTCAAACTATGCAGTGTGTTTGCATGAATAGCTGTAGTAACAATCTTGTTAGTAGTATTACGTTAACTTGCACTATGTCTACTTCTTAATAATTCAAACATATTACGTATATATACTATATAGGCTATAAACACACACATTATATAGATGGTATCGTTCGCTAGCAGATGGAAATATTATACATACACATGCGATGGCATACTGAGAAAACTGTGATGGTGATTATTTTAGACGAGTCAAACATGTTGTTTAATAGCTTAACTTTATTGGTATGATACAATTAAAACCATACAATTTACTGTTCATTTATACATCCTGCCTATGACCTCGGGCTATGTACACACTGAATTACGGTTTCTTCCCGAGACGCATTAATATGGTGTATGTTCTATAATACGCATTTTCTAAAATAATGTAAACAGTCAGAAATTCAGTTGAAGTATGCATTGAGTTCATTAACTCGGGTCGTTCCACTAGTTTAAAATGTGTATATTAAACCATTGAATAACGAGATCGTAATTAAATAGAATTTGATTTTACTTACCGAAGTTATAAGACGCATTTTTATTTCCACGTGTATGTAAGTCATGACTTGTGGGCAACAATGTAACTGGTTTGAATCCTGATGAAGTTTCAATCATCCCATTCTTTCAGTTAAGCATACGGAAAACAACACTTTATGAATGTTTTGTTTTTCAATATGATAACTGACTTGCATTAAACATTGTTAATTAATAAAATAACTCGTTCAGGAGTCGAATACTAATTACATCTTGATTGTGATGCGAAAGAATTTATGTATTTAGCTACATGCACACATGTAACGAGGTTCCACTGGGGGGCCATTGGTTTGTCAATTTATTCGAAGTGCAGAATATTTGCACACATCACAGCGTTCTTCAGTGAAGATCGAATTTACGCTATCGAGTGACAAATCTAAATCGCGCAGCAAATGGTACTTAATTTTATTGGTTTTTGATGCATTTCAATCACACGTCTCTGTCAGTATGCGCTTGTTTTCATCGCTTTCAACTCGTTAGAAAAAATCCTTTAATATTAACGCAGGAATGGAGCGTCAGGGGAATCGTAATTGCCATCATTCATCGTATACTGCAGACGGGGAAGCAAAACCACTACTAAATTACGTATACATTATTACCATATACCTCGTCGTAGATTGTGAGTTCTGCATTAAGTAATAATTCCAATTAGTTTAATGTATTCGGAACGTGTGAATGTACACACCTAACGTGCATTACTCTTAAAATGTTTAAATTGTATGTATTCAGCAGAGACCGAACTTTTAATTCACTAAGTTTTGTAATTCAACATCAATACACGAGGGATTACAATACTGAAACATTACAAAGTGAGAAACTCTAACTATCCTCCGCCTGCCTAGATAAATGTCAACCAATATTGAAATATAAAGGAGTACGGCTTCTTGTATGATAGGGACACGTTTGTAGCGAAGTTGTATGTTATTGTGGAGCAAAATATTTACCGATTACAATACAAAGCATATACCAATATATCGAGACTTAAGTTGCAGCAATAGAAAGTGTTACAATTTCAGTCTGATGAAATCATCAATTATTTGCAGTGTCCGTACCACGACGATGATCGATGTTTTATGCATTTAATATTGTTTAGTTGGTCCACTTGTATAGAAGTTGGGAAGTAAACGGAATTCCCACCTGATAGCGTTACTAGAAATTCATATTTGCTTTATTATGAAGTAGTTGCATAATTTGCTACATAATGTGCATGGATAAAAAGGGTAACATCGATTCGGAAAATGCACTTGCTTAAACCAGAGTTATATATGCAGTAGAAAGAAAATATGTTAAAGAAAATTCTCAAAAAATAGTATTCCCTAAATAATAATAAATAATATTGTTTACTAATTTAGAAAGGTGGCGTTGTTTTATACAACAGCGTATTATCAAAGCACTACTGGTGTATATAGCGCAATGTATGTGCATCCGTAACTATGCTACAGTTATTTAAATATTCGTACTATTCTATAAAATTGTAAAATAACACATAATCATTTCTTCCATTTACAACCTACAAACTATATCAGGATAGCGCATGGTCTGGTGGCTTCGTTTGATTATATGGGTCTATAATACCGACTATGGCTATGTTTATATAGGTTGTTTTACGGCATACATGCTTATTTCGTTTTTTATAGGTACAAGTTCAGTGACATTATACTTATAATATAATGCGTATGTCATACATATATTATTAGTTTAGCAATGAGGTAATTAAACAGTATTTGTTTCAGATATATAGTGTGGATCTTTAGAAGCAGACAACGTTCTTCGTCTATTGTATTCATAAGTTAATGATTTTATTGCAACCTTATCTTAATAAAACTTGTATTTATTAATGTTCTCCAAAAACACGTTTAACATCAATATCAATGACACGCAACGCAAATGAAAATGATCTTCCTGCGTAATTCTTCCCAAGTAATTATGTATTGAACTCCATACATGTAGCTGCTATTGGCAGGGAATCAATCCCTGTATTCATGTGAAGTAAACATATGCGTGTGACATATTTGTATTTTATACATGTGTATACAGGTGTATAATTATACACAAAATCATGCGTTGTGGCACCATCGTAGTCTTTTGAATCGAAAAGGAGAAAAAATGGTTTGGTAATCAAAGGAAACGATACTCTGGTAACACATTATTAATGCTTCACATGCCTGACATTCCTCCTCATATACATATTGTAACAGTTTCTCACTCTGTTTGTAAAGTTATCATATTGGATAAAATCATTAATCCCCATGTTTTTAAAAACACTTTTGTTACAAATATCCTGTGAATTATTCTTCATTGGACCAACTAAAATATTTGCATACTAGAAATCAGTTATTAAAAAAGGTATTTCAAATGTGCATTTCCTTTCATTTTCATTGATTATGGTGTCAAGCTAAATGCACTGATGGCTGTTAATAATGTTCATTTACAACCATGTATTGATTTTGTTCGCACCCGATACTTTTTGCAATATACGTTGTATCAATTGGGGAAAATTGTTTCTGATGATTTGTTGAATAGGAAATAATATTATGTTAAGGATAATATTATGTTTTAATAAACTAAGCTATCACTCATATCTCTTCGCTATTATTAGCTATATTGAAATTGAATGTGTAAATTATATTTAAGCGATTAAAAACATAAAGAATTCATTTTTAAAATATAACCTTTACAAGGAGTCCCAGCATCGAAAATATAACCTATACAAGGAATCCCAGCATTGAATCATGACTTAAAGAAAAGAACGTGCACTTACAAACAGTAGATTTGGATTATAATAAAGTGGATAATACAATAATTCGACTGTGTTCTTTTCCACTGTACAACAGTTTATTGAGAAGCTTTTGAAACATTTACCAAAAAGAGTTAGACATTTTGTAACATGTAACTAAATCTTAATGCGTACTTAGATGCAAGAGTTTATTTATATCAAAATACAGTTTTGCGATAACTCTCCATTCCACGTTTGAAAATTGAATAGCTTTTAATTAAGGATTGCTTTTATAAATGCGCCCCATTTGATCATTTAAAACCTCTATATAAGTGTACTATTGTTTCACTATTGTACCATGTATGTCCTCAATGAAGCTCAGAATAAAAGATAGTATTGAACTTTAAACGGTATGGGTTAGTCAGTCTGTTCAAACTTCTTGCGAACAGATCGCTGATCTTAAGAATATTCATTCATTTCGTGATATACAAGTATAAGCGAAATCAGAACATTATGTCTTTGTTTGCTACATTAAGTAGTCATATAATTGACAACACCAATGCACAAGACGCAGCTTCAAACAGCAATAAACACACCCACACAACTATTCGTGTCGTGTTCTGAGAAAACTGGGCAAAATGCTTGTGCGTAAATTGTCATCCCAGATTAGCCTGTGCAGTCCGCACAGGCTAATCAGGGACGACACTTTCCGCTTTTATGAAACGTTTCGTTTAAATGATGTCTCTTCTTAGCAAAAATCCAGTTTAGGTGGAAAGTGTCGTCCCTGATTAGCCTGTGCGGACTGCACAGGCTAATCTGGGATGACAATTTACGCACAAGCATTTTGCCCAGTTTTCTCAGAACACGACACGAATAGTTGTGTGGGTGTGTTTATTGCTGTTTTAAGCTGCGTCTTGTGCATTGGTGTTGTCAATTATATGACTACTTAATGTAGCAAACAAAGACATAATGTTCTGATTTCGCTTATACTTGTATCTCACGAAATGAATGAATATTCTTAAGATCAGCGATCTGTTCGTAAGAAGTTTGAACATACTGACTAACCCATACCGTTTAAAGTTCAATAATATCTTTTATTCTGAGCTTCATTGAGGACATACATAGTACAATAGTGAAACAATGGTACACTTATATAGAGGTTTAAAATGATCAAATGGGGCGCATTTATATAAGCAATCCTTAATTAAAAGCTATTCAATTTTCAAACGTGCAATGGAGAGTTATCGCAAAACTGTATTTTGATATAAATAAACTCTTGCATCTAAGTACGCATTAAGATTTAGTTACATGTTACAAAATTTCTAACTCTTTTTGGTAAATGTTTCAAAAGCTTCTCAATACACTGTAGTACAGTGGAAAAGAACACAGTCGAATTATTGTATTATCCACTTTATTATAATCCAAATCTATAGTTTGTAAGTGCACGTTCTTTTTTTTTAAGTCATGATTCAATGCTGGGATTCCATGTATAGGTTATATTTTCGATGTTGGGACTCCTTGTAAAGGTTATATTTTAAAAATGAATTCTTTATGTTTATAATCGATTAAATATAATTTACACATTCAATTACAATATGGCTAATAAGT
>VMBQ01001513.1:65768-116889 GCA_007657795.1 Dreissena rostriformis
GTCGTTTTAAAATTTCAAGACAACAATTGATGCACAAATGTTATATTTCAGATTCCATTTTGGTATCCTTCAAATATGCCTAATTGTCATGGCAGATTAGCATGATGGTCCTGTTCACCAAGACTGTGTGTGTGTGTGTTCATGAAAGTGATGTGTCCAAGGCAAGTGTATACTAAAATTACATCTGTCAATTAATCTGAACACATTATTGTAAGATTCTAAAACATAAACTTCCGTCTGTACTGATAATATATCAAATAAACCAACTGTTTAATACATGATGGAATACTGAATTCAATTGTATATTTTTCAAAATAATTTATTTTGAACTGAAAATAGGTAAAAAAAAACACTGTTGAAGTTTTATCTATTGTCTTTTTAACACATATTACGTTTAAATATATTTTCTTCAGATTCACTTATTGTCTTTTTTAAATATCAATTATTATTCATAATTCATATTTTTGCTTTGATATTTGTACACAATTTTTGTATAAATAAGACAAAGGAAGTAAAAGCACGTAAGTTTAAATGTGCTCTTTTTCTGTTGTTTTTCAGACTTGACAAGAATAAGTCGAAAGATTTGTTACCGGTTATAAGGTTCGCAGCTGTGTAAGAAGTACATGAATACCATCAAACAATACGGAAGGTGTTGTTATGCAGCCAGTTAAATATTACAAGCGCAGTGACAGACAGGGACACTGCTTCATTCGGTGGTGTTAACGGAAAGCTTTTTATCTCAACGAACTATGTAAACAAACCATTTTATATTTATTTTTGCATAATCAAAACAAAGTGTATGTATTAACATAAGTGTATATTTATGTTTGTTGTTTCTATGTTATTACTGACATTGATGAGATACATATGAAATCGGATAATGTATGTTAATAAAACAGTGGTTTTATAACAAACAAGAAAATTTGTTGAATTGATATCCCCCGCAATTAAAATTGTGTTTATGGATGGGCGAAGGATAATAAAACAGAAACCCAATGATGCTTGTTTGTGGTCTTTTAAGTTTCTTTTGTTTCCAATAACATGTTCACATGGGTTTCTTTACTATATCAAAATACACACTACATAAATAATTTCATTACATTATAATACGCATACAAATCTTACATGTTAAGAAGTACAATAATAATTCAGTATCAACTTCATATAGAAGTACAGCGGTATTCACAAAGTAAGTTTAACTTGTCAATTTATGAATTAGCAAAACTTGCTACCGGTATACAAACATATAAAACACGTAACAAGTTGTCATAAAAAATTCTTGAATTTGGGGTTTACTATACCAAAAACATATTAAATTGTACTAATACATGAACTTAATTTCAACAAAGATCTATACAATACATGTATTATAGGTCTTTGATTTCAAATGAAATCTGAATATCTAAAAATACTTAAAGATGCTTAATGAAAATACTCAACCGCCACAGTCATGAAAAGGGGCTGCAAGATCTTATTACCACTGCACCAAGTAATAAATATGAAATGTTGTTCGATTTGTTGAATTGTCAAAATGTTTGATATCTTTATTTTTTAATTCCATCTTTACTTTGATTTTTTTACACTGCAATACTTGCATGATCATGCTATTCAACAGGTCAGTTTGGTAGTTTGTCAAGGCTGGTCCATTAAAAAGAGTTAAAAGAACATTACTCTGTGACACTTTTTAACATTTTCTATTTCTGTTAACTGTTCATTTATCAAGATATCACTTCAAGTGTCTAGCCCGTGCTTCCAAAGATACTTTCATCTCCTCCCTGAAAAGAACAAAATAAAGATAGTAAATCACATGCAGGCAAAACTTTTAAAATAATAAGTGAATACACTTAACACACACCACATTAATACCGACAACCAATCAAATCACTTTTTTAATTAAGAATTCATGTACATAGTTACAATCATAAAATTATTTGATGGTAAATTGAGCAAATTTTTTTTTTCAATTTGAATGGCTCGAATAATATGTCTTGTTTTAAATGGTTTGCTTGTTGCAAAGATAATTTGCATAATCACATACATGTATATATGAAAATATAATTTGATAGAAAATATATGATTATGATAAACATGAGTATGTGTACATATATAAAATAGTTATCAAACACATCCAGCAATTATTTCCGATATTATTTAATATGATGATTGATATTCTTACCTAAAACGATGGATTGACAATTTGCTTTTTCAACGGCAGTAACGGAATATCCGAATTACGTTTAAACCGGAAGTCACCCGTTGAAAACGGCATTATGGTCTATTGAAAAGTGGAGAATAGGGATGTTAGCTTCTGCGCTTGCGTACGGTGAAAAGGCGGAGTTTATAATTAAGAGCTTTTGCTAGTTCTGCGCATGCGTAGGGCTGAAAAGGCTTAGTTATTATCGCGAGCTACAATAAAGCAAAGATCTAAAAATAAACACAGATTGGAAACATCCAATCGGACGTCTATTTGGATCTAAAATATCTCTTTGGCGAATACCCGGGCAGCCGGGATAAATTTGACCTAATTTGGCTCAAAATTAAAAATTTCCCCCTGAAAGGTCACAGGGGCAGATCGATACCATTGAACTCGTGAAGAGGTGGATACGACCTGTAACTTAACTCTTAAATACACACATCCACTCGGACCAATAGAAATTATCGGGAATTCGCGCAGCAAAAATGAAATGTATCTCAAGTGACATCTTGCACTACGACAGCGTGTCACAACAAAACAGAGCATTTCATTACTTCGCATAATCAAACTGAAAACATTTGAAACATGAACTAGTTTCGATATTTATAGTAGCGTTTATAAATTACACTTGATTTTAAAATAAAACATAATAGATTTGAAAAAAATACGAGTCTCTGAACAAATATTAAGTAATAATAAGTAATGGTGGTTTTTAAGGCGGACTTAGCTTTTTTACAAGTGCACCTTTTAATTGCCTTACACTTTATTATTTATTTTTTGGAAATAATGAATAAAGTATGTATATAGTTGATATCAAATCTTTAGTCTATCACTTTATGCTTTTAACTTTAATATTGTTGATGGTATTAAATAACAATACTTTGAGAGATTTTAGGCCGAGTTAGACTTTTTAAAACTAAATAAATACTTCTGGTGTACGGAACATTTTAAAGGTGATATACAATATTACAAGATTAAGAAAACGTTTTGACTTTTATGTGGAAAGTATCGGAGATATCTATTGCCGATTTAGATTTTCTTATTTAAAAGTACATATCCGCCTTTGTCTAAAACAGCTATAGCCAAAACTAAATTTAGCCATGTTATTAAAATAACTGAAGTAGTTCAGAAAATATTCAGTAGAGAAAATGTGAACGAGTGTATGCCGTAGCACACTTTTTTATTCAAATGTTTATACCTGCCTTTTGGTTAAAACTGTAATTTTATTTTCTTAATGAAGTATCATTTACAAATTAATATAAAAAAAAATTAACAGCTGAAATACATTTAAAAACATTATATTAAACTGCTCTGACTGTTTCTGTTATAGATAAGGAGTGTTTACTGTTATGTCTGTGACAGCACATGTGTAGATAAAATAATCACACTAAGATGACTGAAATCTCGTCGCAGGGCGACTTTCCGTGAAAACCCGATAACGCTAATCTTTGTTTATTTATATTTCTTTGATCATCATTCCACCAGTTGTTCTGAAATCAATAAGTGTACACAAACTGTTAAAAATTGTTACTTATGAAAATGTTAATGCAAATTGTGGGGAATTAATTACTTATTGCGAGCAAATTTTGAAAACAATCACCATTAACAATTTTACGCGATATCAATTTAATTTCAGTACCGGTTTATTTCATCATGTCCCTTTATACTTTATACCCAGAAATAAATGCAATCAATGGGGAAGCATTGACCCATTGAAACTTTAGAAACAAATACGTCAGATTATGATTCATGCATTACAGCAGATGTATTTTTAAGGATCCAAAACGAACCAGACTACGTTGTTCTGACAAGTAAGTTGACAAAAAAATATTGGTGAGGCGGGGGGGGGGGTAATTGAAAATGAAAAGCATAAATGAAATTTAATTTAAGGTGAAAATATTTAATTTAATGTGGTTTGCTTGATAATTTAATGCAAAGCTCGTTGATACCAATGCATTTATGATAATAATTATGGTGTTCATTATTTGTTTATCTCAAACACAATGGAACAGGTACATGTTTCTCAACAAAATATTTAGTTTCAATTTAAATGAAGTAATATAGAAAATATTCAGTAGTGAAACTTTGAAACAAATAAGGCCGCGGTACACTTTTTAATTGAACAGTTCATATCTGCCTTCGCCATAAACTGTAATTTTAATTACGTTTCTTAATCAAGTATTAATGTTAAAATAATAGAAAAAACTAAAAGTTAAAACACAAATTGATTTATTTATATTAAACTGTTCCGTCAATGTTCTCTATATTCCTAAACTGATCTATTTCTTTATCACATTTTCCAAATAAGTGTAATTTTTGGATTGAACTGTAAACAGAAAACACATTTATTCTTCTTTCACTTATAACGGATACATATTATTAGCAAGACAATACACATTTTGAATACAAATCTGCGATAGAGGCGCAAATGCAGTCTCTTCAAGGTGGATGTCCCCATATAGCCACCAAAATAATCGAATTTGAGTGGATATTTACATAGTTATGATCATTTATAGGTTTTGGCGGCCATCTTGGCGGCCATCTTGAAAAAAATATAATTCCGTGAGGTCCGATTGTTGTAAACTTTTGATATGTTTTGAAGGACCTTCTACCCTACCAGGATCAGTTAAAATACCTTTTGTGAATGGTGCCACGTTATGACTTCTAATTTGAAGACTATTTAAGTTATGACCTTAAAATAAATTTTGTCCTTCTCAGTACTTACTGCACTTTGTTTAAAAATACTATTTGAGCATATATCGATTAAAAAAAATATATAATAAACAAAAGTTTTGGGTAGAAACCATAATTTCGTAACATTTTTTACATTTTGACCTTTAGATGACCTTGACAATGACATTTCTTCACCTCAATGAACAGTAAATCTGAAAGCAAAATATAAGTGCTTGAAACATCAGAGGAATTTAATTAAAAATATTTATGCATAATAAACTAATAAAACTAAAAATGTGGACAGGTATGGTCCCTTAAAAATGACATTCTAATGGCCGCCAGCTTGGTTTCCATGGAAACGACCAGGAATTGAACAGTCCACCCTGACTTAAATTAAATTTCAATCGTTCCCCTAGATAATGCGACCAAGAAATGCTCTGGACAAAAAATTCTCACAAATATCCCCAGGGACTAGACTACATGTATATGGTCTTCTGTCAGTTATTATTTAAGTCAATAATCCATTGTAATTTATTGAAACGGTTCATAGTGTTTTATAACTCTATCATATTACCCTTCGATCACACTGGTTAATGGATCGTATGATCATGTTCAAAAAGACAAATCGTTGGGCTGTTTTTTAAAATGGGTTTTCTATGGTGAATGTTGACTACTAGCCTACTTATAGGTTAATCTGCACTATATTGTTTGTTAAATTATGTTTAAGAAGTTTTCTCCATTAAAGAATGTTATCCGTAACAAACTCATAAGTCTTTTAAATTTAGATTGGAACAAAATGACACTCATTACTGACATATGTTTTCCTGCGAATGTATGACTTAATGAGAGACCATTAGCTGAAACCTTAGAACAGACGCAGCTGTATAATGTCCTGGCGTATTTCATTTTAATTTGCTATCAGCACTTTCACAGAAAGTGCTATGTTGAATTTGTGTCGTGCATTATATTCCTCTTTATCCTGTCTCTGTTGCAAACATTGACCTAATAAAGCAGGGTCGAATAAATGTTCCTATCTCCGGTCAACAGGAATTAATGTATGCCTACGCACGCTGTGACACATAGTTGAGTGTAACCATTCCAATACACTACACAAGGGTGACGCATTATTGAGACGCATCGTGAATGTTATCGTTTATATTACATATCATCCTACTTTGCATCTTCTTTAAAACATATTACAGAACCGGCTTTCCGTATTTCATTTCCATTCACTTGATTACGCAATTTATGACGTTTCTCGTGTGACGTCATTTCTCTGACGAATCATACTACAGTATCTAGTTTGAGCAAAACTATGGGATTTTAGGGACAAGAATTTGGGCGAGATGGTTTTTTAACAGTAAATTATATAATATTTTTAAAGCATTGAAAGAATACAAAACGTATTTCGGATTGTTTGTTTGTCATGCATATTTGTTAATTTCGAAAGGAATAGAATAACTCGCTCCGACAGGATTACGATTTCGTAAATCGTGGTTTAGGTCGGAATGATAAGCATTCGATACAAACGCCATGTGAAGAAATAGTGTGGTTTAAAATAGATTTCGATAAATGGATGGACGAACAGAACATGTAAGTGCATATAGTTGATCATTTATTGGTATAAGAATTGGATTAAAGCTGTCATTGAGGTAAATAAAATTGAGTCGTTGTTTTGGCTGTTGCATTTTTTGTTATTTCTTATAATAAAAAATAAAAATCAGTTTTCGTTTTGCTGTTTCACATTGTTTTCAATTTCCAACATTAAAAATATCACATTCTCGATTTATTTTTTATTTGTTCTCATTATTTCAATAGGAAAGTATTAAAAGGACCAGTTTAATGTGGAACTATTTTTTACGTGACATAATCGGTAGTAATTCGGTAGTAAGGAATGTTATGTACATGTAGGAGCTGACCAGAATAATTACATGTATTTTGCTATTTCAATGAATTATTTGTCTTTGATATAATGTGTTAGCGGCATAATTTTTAATGAAACAGGATAACTAGAATACCTGATTGGTGCCGAGGTGGAGAAAGTTTATCCGGTTTATCCCTAAAGCTATCCCTTATTTTCTATGTCTAAGCCTCACCGGATAAACTTTCTCCATCTCGGCACCAAACATGCATTCTCTATATTTACGAACAGAACACCGGAAGTGTCTCTGTTTTTAACTGTTAACAACATGTGTTTTACTTCGATTAAGTCGAAGAGTCAGCATGACCGAATGATTTAGGCGATAACCTTTCAATTGCAGGTTCAATTCAATGCGGCCAATTTTCAGTTTGGTTTTTGTATAAATTATTAATACAGTTTTGGAATTATTATTTTTTTGTAATATGCATGTTCTTTTTTCATCGGAAATAATAAAGGAAATAAACAGACGTGTTCTTTGCACAAAAAACACCAAAGAACCGGCCTTATTGATATATGCAGCCAAAAGAAATTGTCATTCTGGAGACAAGGTATTGTATCGTAAAGGCTTAAGTTGTTTCCTATTCTGTCGCACATTGCCTAGAATGCAACGCCATAAAACGGTCGAACTTTCGCAAAATAGTGATTGCGAATATCCCTGTTAAGCTGCAATGCGTATCGTATCGTTCAGAAGTGTTCTCTTGTTATAACAAAACAATCCAATATTCGATCACCTAGTGACAGAATGGAACTTGAATCAAAATAACTTACGCCATATCGCATTTTATGTTGCGGGTCTATTGGGCCCTGAACTTATCACACGAACAATACTGTCCAGCGTATGTCATGGTACCAAGTGGTTTTAAATGTAAAATACATAACATTCTAAAAGCGTTTTTATTGTTTATGTCTTTTTCTAAAGTATTACAGTGTTCGAAATGTGACGTGTTTGTGTTAAATATAAACAATGACCCACACATATGCGAACGTCATACGATATGTTATAACAAGTAAGATTCTTAATTATGGGTGCCTATACATTGTTGGTTGTAATTGTAAAACATAAGACAACCAACTGAGCAATATGTGATCGCCACAACGTTAAATAAGTCTATTATCTGTCTCTACATTCAAATGAAGTTAATTACTATTAATATTGCGAACTAAATTATGACGAATTAAAATAAACATTGAGTTGTTTAGGGCGGGGATACAATCAGTGCATAGATGTTCAACAATAGAATACATTGTATCCATGTATCAATAAAATCCATGTATATTTCGTTACGTACATATCATATTTGATAGTGTACTTAGTCTAAAGAGAAACTATAAATGTCAACAGTTTCTTTTCTCGCGTTTATACAAACTCATATATATGCACGAACAATTCTGAATAAAAACATATTATATATGTTACCATGGTACCATAATTTGAATGTTGTCTCCTGTAATAAATCCATCACGACGACGTTTATGCCGATATCGACACGTAAACCCGTACGTGTTGTAAAAAAAAAAACTTGTGTTTATGTGTTGTATGTACAGAAGGGTCAATAGAAGTGGAACTTTTTCAGCAATGCACATGAGGATTTCTACATGCATGAGTCTTAGACTTTAAGAACAAACTCTAATTTTATTGATGGTCTCGTACCAGTTCTCTTGAACACTTATTATAGTTTTTAATTCATCAACTTGCAACCGGCTAATAAAATAACAACACTTCAATAAGACACTTGAGTGATAAATTGAGAGTGGGATGAATTAGTATTGTAGAGAGAAGGTAAGAAGAACGTTAGGTTTGACATACATTTGAGAATATGTAAAAGCGTCACTTTCGAAATGCGTCTGTCGAATGAGAATGTGTTTTTAACAGTAAGCGAACAAATTGCCAGGCGTTTGTAATCCATATTTCCTCAATGGGTAAAATGTGTTCAATTCACAAGAACTTAACCGTTTTGAAAGCCGTTGAAGGACCACATTCTCAGTTTATGTAGGAATTGCATTTTCCGCTTAATTAGAAAGCTGCATTCCAACTTTGGAATAAAGTTGTGAATTAACGAATAACACGCAAAAATTAAATATAATGTCGATGTCATATAAGAAATAAATTTAAAGATTTGAAAGCAATTATATGGCGCAAATACATATTTGTGTTCATTGTTTAAAAGAAAGAAAAACAAGTCTACGAGGCTCTATTTGATGTTCACTTGTATCTTTGTGATAAGTGTGATATTCGAAACGTAATTCAACACAATGATTTGAATGGTACGCGTCGATGCCGTGATCCCTGCTAAAATCAGGTTTAGCGTTCTTGAAAACAAACATAACAAAAACAAAATATTGCTTTGCACACGCAATTTGTTCAACATGTACTCACACATATGATGTAATAATGGATAATATAATGACGAGACGAATACCAGGATAGGTCAGTGAACCTTTTTTTATGTATTTCCATTCCTATTCCTCAATATAAAGTATAGTCGTTATTGGACGTTACCCACGATTTCTCAAGTGCATGTATGACATTTACCGCCAGAAGACAATACAATCCTCCTGGGTTTTAAGAGACGAAATATTTAAGCAGACGCCATAGAATTGGTGCTGAATGTTAAAAATATGAAGCTGGCAACTCAAAGCAGCATATTTTGGCACAACAGCTTAAAAGCTTTTGCTGGGAAAAAACGTTACGTTTTCATTTGTAATATGTACGCAAACACAATTAAGCATATCTGGGGCATCGATTTAAATACAAACGTTTGCATCTCTAGAATGCAAGTGTTATAGTTATCCGTTTGTTATTTCAACATATGTTATATACATCAGAAATATGTTAAGGTGCATATCAACTAACATCACATGTGCGCCGGGACAGTAAACGAACTGCATTTATATGCAAAACCATAATGCGCATCTGTACTTTTAAATTCACTAGACATGATTCTGATTTTAATTCTGATACATGAGGATATCCTACTATGTGTGCATGTGTAGCATCCTTCATTGGAAATGCTGCATATGTTATTAATGTTTCGCAAAATTGATCCAAACATAATATGGAAATATAACATATATGGACATATAAAGATATATTGTATACTGAAGTCATATTTGTGGCCATTTATAATCTATCGTATATACGTATACGATACGTGTACTTACTAGAAACAATCATTGATCATAATTATCACAAATAAAATATTTGCACTTTTATTTAATAGAACAAACATAAGCAGTCTATTCAGGTCGAAAGACAGATTTTCGGGTAAGATAATATGAGTGATTATTATCATGTTAAACACCATTCCATGTATTTCTCCAGAAAACGAATGTCACGCTCAAAAAAACATAATCCACAATGTTAACGTGTTTTATGTAAGACGAACATCCAGTTTTTCTACTGCATAATCTTACCTGCATTAAATAAATAGTACTTTTGTTAACGGGAGATTCGTCCATGTGGATGAAGATGAGCGGTACTTACTTTTTTTACATTGTGTGAAAATACGTATGCTTTCATCACTTTCGCCGTTCATGTATACAGAACAGAACATAATGGTTTATTCAGACTTAAGCATGATAAGCACATCGTCATTTAAATTCATATACAATTTCAGCAGTTAATTTATAAAAACGGACATTTGTTAACGACATTATTTCTTTAGCAAGAAAAAAATAACGTTACGATTGATGTAAACAACGCTAATTTGATTATAATTAAACACATTACGAACAACTTTGATATTCATTGTCATTTTTTTCAAATCACAATCGAAATCGACACCGAATGAACAGGTTTTACATTATATGCAATTTACAATTTGTATGAGTGTAACGTTTTGCTAAAATACCCTACTGAACATGTTTTTGTCCCACTTTATTATATATACATGCGAATGTTTCATGCATGTATTTATACGTACTATTTTGAATTGCAAAGAAACGCTCGTCCTATTGGCCGGATTATTTAATTATTACATGTATGTTACTAACACAAACAGCAAGATCCTCATGCATGTGCTTACTAGTGTGCGTTTAGGTTTTAAACAAAAATGATTGTCTGACATGCCTTCATGTCCATTAGGATGAATTAATATCACGTTATTCTCTAAAGAATTCTAATTACTTCAAAATCAACATTTATTTTATAAAACATAAGCGGTTTTTTGTCTTCATATATATAGAAACATAATTATGCAACAGTATGTGAACAATCTCATCTGGCATTGTACAACTAGTATCTATTGTTCGTTGTATTGCATGACGATGATCGGACTTTCACGCAATATGAGCTCAGTATATCAATGTGTCCAGTAAATACAAATAATACGTGATTCCCATGCGGTGAGTATAAATAATGCGCAGTCTAGATTGAACAGAAGCGGTCTATAGTGGAAAAAATGCCACCGGGTCATAACATGGTCAGCAATACTTTGACAATACCGCTCGCATTTACATATACAGGATGTCCGCTTGAACATGTTCATGACACAAGCGATATGCACGCACATGCTAATGTGTTTCCATCCGGACACATGCTTATCCATAAACACAATCAATCTTTTTCTGCCTGATTTCGTGTTCATGAAACATTAAAATGATCAAAGAGTGTATCAGTTGTTAAATACAAGATGATCTATAAATGTGCTAGCTGTAGTTTCAGGATGCTTTTTTTTAATGGTAGTAGTATATATTATGCATTTTTAAGTGTTAGTGTACATTTGTTAGTTAAAGGAAAATGTTTTTTTTTGTATCATGATTTTTTCTTATGTATTGCTATCAGAATGTAAATTATGATTAGTGAGAAATCGTGTTATTCACATTTTTTTTTTATTTAAGGCCAATTTAATTGTAAAATCATAATTTATTCGGCATGTGCCTATTTAATTTGTATTATTCATATAAGCATATAATATATTAATAAATCATGACAAGCGAGGCGGTTTCTTTATCCAAAGAGGGAACACACATATTGATATACAGCTCAGCAAAAATATACCAAAATCAAAATTTGGACATGAGTGTACCATTACAATAGCACTGAGAGGTAATGTGCATTTAGTCTTTGTTAGTTGTTTTTTTTAATCAATTAGCATCACGCTATCCCATATGTTCCGTTTATTTATAAAAAATTGATAGCTACTTTTTAAGTGAATACCTAGTCATCCCAAATCAAACACGTTGTCTAAAAAATACAGAAAAATAGCACAAACATACTTTGGTAAATAAACAAAATTTAGACTTAACATACGTACGCGTTCTACGATATCATACTTTCCTCATACTTCCTTAGTGCTAAGGTATCTGGAACGATACATGTAAAAGTATGTGAAATGATCTATGCGGCCTTTCATCATAGATTTAGTCACGTGTGTGAAAGACACGGTAAACGAGACAGCAACTCAACAAATAACATATAAACCACAATAAAAATCATTTACTCTAAAGTCACCGCATTTGAACAGTAAAAGCAAAGCCTTGGGACTTTAACCAGTTTGAAGGCGCCATAACCTCGTACTTGGACCAGTTTTTAAGACTCAACATATATGGTACACCATTTTAATATATACAGTAAGCATTGGCAGCTAAAACAACACTAATATATTCTGCAGTTACAGTTAGGGATTTTGTTCCGCAAATAAGGGGCTGCTTAGGGTTGAATATTTTTGGGGTTTAATCTCTTCAAATCCGGATTTTTTAGGGGTTAATCTCTAACAATCCCGTCTGGGATTTTTTAGAGATTTTTTGGGTTGAAAACGGATTATTTGGTATTGTTAGGGATTAAAAGGGATGCTAGCATTCTGCGCATGCTTACGGGTTAAAAGGCGGAGTTTAGAATATGAGCTTTTTCTAGTTCTGCACATGCGCAGGGCTAAAAAGGCGGAGTTATTATCGCGAGCTGTAACTCGAAATAATAACTCCGCCTTTTCAGTCCTATTCATGCGCATTACGTTAATGTATTTAAGCAAAGATCTATAGGTACATGTAAACACAGATTGGAAACATCCATTCGGACCAATAGAAAGTATCGGGTATTAGCGCAACGAAAACGAGATCAATATTACGTAACATCAATCGAGCAGCCGCAAGTCTCACTCTGTTATTTGACGTTATAATTCGCTACTGCAGCGTGTCTGCCCGCTTGATTACAATACACAACATTTAATTACTTCGCAGAATAGAACTGAAAACATTTGAAACATGAAAATGTTCCGATATTTATAGCAGCGTTGATAAATTAAACGTGATTTAAATAATAAAAGTTTATCTATCTATCTATCTATCTATCTATCTATCTATCTATCTATCTATCTATCTATCTATCTATCTATCTATCTATCTATCTATCTATCTATCTATCTATCTATCTATCTATCTATCTATCTATCTATCTATCTATCTATCTATCTATCTATCTATCTATCTATCTATCTATCTATCTATCTATCTATCTATCTATCTATCTATCTATCTATCTATCTATCTATCTATCTATCTATCTATCTATCTATCTATCTATCTATCTATCTATCTATCTATCTATCTATCTATCTATCTATCTATCTATCTATCTATCTATCTATCTATCTATCTATCTATCTATCTATCTATCTATCTATCTATCTATCTATCTATCTATCTATCTATCTATCTATCTATCTATCTATCTATCTATCTATCTATCTATCTATCTATCTATCTATCTATCTATCTATCTATCTATCTATCTATCTATCTATCTATCTATCTATCTATCTATCTATCTATCTATCTATCTATCTATCTATCTATCTATCTATCTATCTATCTATCTATCTATCTATCTATCTATCTATCTATCTATCTATCTATCTATCTATCTATCTATCTATCTATCTATCTATCTATCTATCTATCTATCTATCTATCTATCTATCTATCTATCTATCTATCTATCTATCTATCTATCTATCTATCTATCTATCTATCTATCTATCTATCTATCTATCTATCTATCTATCTATCTATCTATCTATCTATCTATCTATCTATCTATCTATCTATCTATCTATCTATCTATCTATCTATCTATCTATCTATCTATCTATCTATCTATCTATCTATCTATCTATCTATCTATCTATCTATCTATCTATCTATCTATCTATCTATCTATCTATCTATCTATCTATCTATCTATCTATCTATCTATCTATCTATCTATCTATCTATCTATCTATCTATCTATCTATCTATCTATCTATCTATCTATCTATCTATCTATCTATCTATCTATCTATCTATCTATCTATCTATCTATCTATCTATCTATCTATCTATCTATCTATCTATCTATCTATCTATCTATCTATCTATCTATCTATCTATCTATCTATCTATCTATCTATCTATCTATCTATCTATCTATCTATCTATCTATCTATCTATCTATCTATCTATCTATCTATCTATCTATCTATCTATCTATCTATCTATCTATCTATCTATCTATCTATCTATCTATCTATCTATCTATCTATCTATCTATCTATCTATCTATCTATCTATCTATCTATCTATCTATCTATCTATCTATCTATCTATCTATCTATCTATCTATCTATCTATCTATCTATCTATCTATCTATCTATCTATCTATCTATCTATCTATCTATCTATCTATCTATCTATCTATCTATCTATCTATCTATCTATCTATCTATCTATCTATCTATCTATCTATCTATCTATCTATCTATCTATCTATCTATCTATCTATCTATCTATCTATCTATCTATCTATCTATCTATCTATCTATCTATCTATCTATCTATCTATCTATCTATCTATCTATCTATCTATCTATCTATCTATCTATCTATCTATCTATCTATCTATCTATCTATCTATCTATCTATCTATCTATCTATCTATCTATCTATCTATCTATCTATCTATCTATCTATCTATCTATCTATCTATCTATCTATCTATCTATCTATCTATCTATCTATCTATCTATCTATCTATCTATCTATCTATCTATCTATCTATCTATCTATCTATCTATCTATCTATCTATCTATCTATCTATCTATCTATCTATCTATCTATCTATCTATCTATCTATCTATCTATCTATCTATCTATCTATCTATCTATCTATCTATCTATCTATCTATCTATCTATCTATCTATCTATCTATCTATCTATCTATCTATCTATCTATCTATCTATCTATCTATCTATCTATCTATCTATCTATCTATCTATCTATCTATCTATCTATCTATCTATCTATCTATCTATCTATCTATCTATCTATCTATCTATCTATCTATCTATCTATCTATCTATCTATCTATCTATCTATCTATCTATCTATCTATCTATCTATCTATCTATCTATCTATCTATCTATCTATCTATCTATCTATCTATCTATCTATCTATCTATCTATCTATCTATCTATCTATCTATCTATCTATCTATCTATCTATCTATCTATCTATCTATCTATCTATCTATCTATCTATCTATCTATCTATCTATCTATCTATCTATCTATCTATCTATCTATCTATCTATCTATCTATCTATCTATCTATCTATCTATCTATCTATCTATCTATCTATCTATCTATCTATCTATCTATCTATCTATCTATCTATCTATCTATCTATCTATCTATCTATCTATCTATCTATCTATCTATCTATCNATATATATGTGTACATAGTTGTGTTTAATGTGACAATACACTCACATCAGCACTTGCCCATGAAAGGTGCAAGTTGAGAAGTGCTATGCATGTAAGACTAGAGGTGAGTGAGGAGAGGATCCGCCAGATTGAAAATGACAGGCGCACACACAGAAAGGGAAGACAGCTGCTGCCGGCAGTCTAATCCACCTGTATATGCGCAAGGTGTGGCAGAGACTGCCACTCCCGAGTAGGTCTGCAGAGCCATTTAAGGCGGCAAATCAACCTTCAGACACATGCAACCTAATGCTAAATAAGCAAACGTGACATTCTCAAGGGACTTAGTCCATTGTCGCTCGAGACTAACGGACGCCAACAACAACTCATATAATACCATGTTCACAAACATTACCATAACGAGATTTCGGTTATGTATACTTCATATACATGAGGACTGAAACTATCGCTTTAGAAGTAGCCAACACGACACAGTCATATAACATATAAATTAAAGTCACGTTTTCTTAATTTGTACACATTTTTCCTCGTGCAGTGTACATGTATGGGTGATAACAACATTCAGAGACAAGTTAATGTAAGATAGCACCAAGAAGGTTAAGTAAAGAATGAATCTATAATTTGCAAAACGAAACACCTTCTGCTACTAACGTATAACTTCAACGGTACAAAAATCAATATAAAGATACATTTTCCTTTTTTTATTTTAATTGACCGATGTGTGTCAGTATGGTTCTGATCATAGTATAAGGGGCTCAAATAAATTGAAATAAGGAATGTCTTTAAAAAGACTTTTGTTGTGACAAATGATATTGGCGTCATGTGTTGGAAATTATTCAACCATTCTGGATTAAAATACAATTTGCCTGCATACATCAATCTACAGGAATATTGACACGATTGATATAACCGTTTGATAAATATAACTGACAACACTAAATGTGGATATATGTTCATCTTTGGCAATACAATTCAAATATATGTAAAGAAACATAATATATAAAAACACACTTCTCCATGGCATACTCAATGTAATTATACAATAATCATACTGTTTCAATTATGTATATATGTTTTATATGCAATCGTGACGTCATAAGTCTACTTGGCTTTAATATTAAACCATATGTAACTTGTTATGTCATCAACTTTCTATCAATCTCGCCAACATTCTTGGAAATCGTTCACTAGTCCTGTTTAAGCTGTGAATATGTATATTTCGAAAATATATGTAATCAATATGCACGCCAGACTAACACACACTACGACAATACTTAAATTAACTCAAACAAACCGACAACACAAATATCTGCAACACATGAACACAAGACAAATACAACGGAGGTATAATATTTTCAGTCATGATGCCGGCGAGAAATAATGCTATCATCATAATTAGAATCGCCCATTTGAAAGAGGCTTCGTTTATTGTACACAACGATGGCCCGATTTCGAATATGACGGGATAAAACCTATAATCATATTATTACATACAAATCAGTAATTATTTAGATTTATATTGACATAACAATGCTTCAGTGCACAATGTGATTAAATGTGGCAATACCAACATAAATCACCCTTCTCGCAAACATTGTTTTTACAAAGCACGTATTATTCAATTTTCTAACTTCAAGCAGCAGCAATAGGCACAGGAGTAATTTAAATGCACACACGTGAATGAGCTGTTGATTGTGAAATATTCAAAACCATAAACATACATAGCACATGTAATGAATTCACATTCAATTAACGTTTCGAAGTCCTTTCTTGACAGTGTACTTTATTGGATAATTATGCCATCCAGAGCCAAGTCCATGCCATCAAGGCTAAGTACCAATTAGTTGAAGTAGAGATGAACTACATACTTGGCATCAGTAACCACCTTCCGCAGCTAACGTATTAATTAAACGTTACTTATGTGAGGCCTGTTTCGTTTATTGATCGGAGCGGACACATCTCACAATAATAAAAATACATCTAACCTCTGTGTACTTATAAAGACCGAAGTCGGTCAGTTTCTTTCAGATCAGAGTATCAGAGAATAACATGAATTTAAACTAGATATGTCTTCAAAATAACTCGTCTTTGAAGTTTATATTTATGTCGTTCTGGTTGTTAATAGACAACAGTCACTCAGGATCAGTAGACGATGTGTATGCATTTATTAATAACAGATAGTCAGTGATTCAACAGTTCGACATAGATTAATAGAACCTTCTATTGCATGCGTATAATGGATTTTCAAACAATTATGATAGTGTTTATTACAGCTTCTAACAAGTAAGAGTTCTAAACAACCTGTTTAATGTCCACTAACACAACCGCACGATAGTTTTTAGAAGGAAACTATATATTTAGATTGTGTTAAAGCCAGCCAGAACTATCAAGTTTTAAGGTCAGTTACTACGTGGTATATGTGTTTAAAATATGTTAATATGCTATATGAGCTGGATTTACCATATCTAAATATGATTTGATTATCTTGCTGATAGTTTATTTTTGAAAAACAAAACATTGTTTGACTCATGTTTTACTTTTTTCATCAAACAAACACGAACATGTGTAAAACCATACGTGACGCTCATAGAATATCAGTTAGTTGCATCCGACGTCTCAATACATGAGTTGCTTCATCGAAAGTATATTTAAACTAAAAGAGCGTTTCATTTATGTAAACTCAATACAATAGTTATTAAACGTTATTAAACAAACAAGTTTGTGTAGATTAATAAATCTATTTGTTTTTAGCGCTGGTGGTGGTTAGTTTTTGCATGGACTGGTTCTCACAGACTGTTTTAATTCGTATTGTACTAAACTGTGCACACTCGTTGAATACTGGCTTACAATCGCGGAATACTAATTTAAACTTATATTTTTATTAACATAAACGGATCCAAACTAGGATGATCCATGTACATGTTTTTCACCGATGTATTACCATCTATTTGAATCTCGCGTGTTCTACACTTTGCTTGACTCGTTTTTTCCTATTGTTTGCCAAAGGAGATACGGATAGACACCTTTTATTACAGTATCTTTACTTTGTTATCTAAACTGAAAGTGTTACTTCGCGTAAAGATTTGTCAATTTCCCAATTTGTTCGAGGAATAAACTGCCTAAGGGTTTTAACATCAGTAGCAGAATATTTCTGTCAATTATGCTAGCCGCCCATTCTAAACTTAATCAGTGCTTCATCAAAATATTCTTTGGGTGCCAATGGCATCAAATAATGTAAACGAAAGTTAGAGGGGAATGACAAATTGATCCAACTTACGTATTTCTTTGCCCCGTTGGTTATTTCAAAACAATTGGATTTAATCGCGTAACGATTGGTATTTTATTACGAACGTCTACCCATTGGGCAAGGTTCTGGAGATAACGGACATTATGATTGTGAGGATCTGGACACATACATGAGTATTGCTTCACTTAAGACTTGATGTATAAAATTTGATACACAGGCGGCTTGCCACTGACAAGCGTGTAGACTAAGACTCGCCACTAACCAAAATTCGTTAATTATCTTTAAACTCGACCGTGAAGAGATGAAATGATGTCCCTCGGTGGAATATAACACCAACTAATACTTTGGGACAAACACATGTACTAAGCGTTTTGAATAGATAGACATGCAAGAAACGATTCATTTTGTAAACTATCCTACACAATATTTAGATTTATAAGTGTAATACCACGCAAGATGAACAATCCGATTGTTATCATCAATGATAAAATCATATCGACGACATTTTCTGTAAGTATAAACAATGCATGTAATCTCGTTTTGCATATATACTTTTACAGCAACAATGATAGTATTGTGGAATCACGCATAACTAATTGCGCAGTTTAATGTCATACCGATTACTTTTACAACGCAGTTTTCCGCGAACGCGAAAAGGGCACAGCACAAAACACCTCACAAATACATCCTCAATCCGTTAAAACCGCAGACAGGCTATAAGGAAGTGCCTTTTAATTTTTATTCCTATGTGAATGGCGGATATTTTATAAGGCTTCACTTTAGAAAGGCGTCTTACTAATGAGACTATATGTTTACCAATAAGCGAACAAATTGTCAGGCTTTGGTCATCGATAATTCCTCAAAGGGTGTAATTTGTCACATTCACCGGAAATGAACAGTTTGAAAAGACGTTGAAGAACCTCGTTCTCATGTTATGTGGTAATTGCATTTTCCGCTTTATAAGAGAGCTGTATCACAAGTTTCGGCTTATTTTATTCTTCAATACCCCGCCGAAATTAAGTTCAATACTGATTTATATACAAAAGCAACAAAACTGTACGATATTTGTTACATTTAATTACAAGGTATGCGACATAGTTTTGTAAACAATGCCTATTTTTTTTCGAGCGCATTTATCAAAGCATGATCCACTGCAGTATTATCATGTTAGATAAATATACGTATATATCAACATGTCAATCAAGAAAAAAAAACGCAATTTAAATTAACATATTTCACTTCTAAATAATGCATAGTGCTTTCATATTCCAATCAATGCGTTCACCACTTTGACAAACAATAATGTGGAACTTTCAATTATTTGAATATTCGAGAATCTCTATAAGTATACATTAGTAAAGTATTACGTGTTATTCAGTTTAATAGATACAATGATTGTGATAGAGATCGTGTATATTTAATGCAAATGTATTAAGGAAATTCGCGATACCTCTAATGTTTTTTTTTACCTTTTCTGTGTAATGTGATGCATTCCTTTTCATCAAAACAATGATATCAGTTGCAAGTGCATGCGTGTGTTTATTTTTAATTTCAAAAACACAGTTTATAAAGCATATACACAGGTCTAAATGCATGTAAAAAGTAAACAAATACATAAATTATTGCAACTGAATCACTTATCCTAGCAAAAGATAGATTGGTTTAGTTTGGTTTTACATTGTGGGTTGTTATAATTCTCCTCAGTAAAATGCAACTAGAGAATAACTATTCCGCTAATCACAGGCATCGTTCATGTTTAACCCGTATCGCCTTGAGGCTATACATGCTTTATAAGCAAAATTACGATGACTACTAGACATCAGAGAGCTTTTAATATCTTTCCAAGTAATAAAGCGCCTTAATGGCGTCTTAATGTTAAATGGCATCACGTTTACGTCCCGATAACACGTCTTGTCATGTCTGCAAGTCACACCGCTGGGAAATCACTTTACAATTGCAATAACTAAATGCATGATAATATCAAATTACCACCATTCAGTTAATTATATATTATTGCATACAGCAATCGTTTGATATGTAAAAAAAAAAATAAATATGTTTATGTTTTCATATAGAAAAACAATAGGTACCATGATGCCATTGTTAAGATCTGCAATGCCAGTAAAGAACCTGTAGTGTAATCCTGTTACTTATAGTGGTATTCTTTCCACTGTAGACGGTGTGATTGTGTGCATTTTAAATGGTGTAGATCGAATTACGTGTATTTTATGAAATCACATTGAAATTCTTAGACACAACATGATAATACAACACTTATAGCGTTGATTGAAAAAACATTATCAGAAAACAAATGTTATTTCTAAGCCTGTATTGATGTAAGTGCATCGTTTACTAAAGAAACGTGATAATTTTCATTTAAGACAATTTATTATTAGAACCAGGATAATTATTCCGTGAACCACGCTAAGTACTAAAAACGTTTTCCAATAAATACAATAGTTTTATTAAGACGTAGTATGCTTCATTGAAATAGTTGTTGGTTAACGAATGTCCTCATCAATCATGTTATAGAGACGTTTTAACACGGTAACGTTAATATAAGTATGCTATATTGGATACTAAAACGTTGCTTATAGACTGATTCAGAATGTCCGATCAAAAGGATATAACTCGTCAACATTAAACTTGTATGTGTGTTTTTAACTTGAGGTTATATCATTAGTCAGCTAAGTACATATTCAAACGAGGGAATATGTTTGCAGTAATAACAATCCTATTAGTTGTTCATTTTAAAGTTAGTATGCATACTGCTGAATAATGCAAACACATTGCAGATGACAATGTTTCATTCGTTTTCGCCGATTATCCTCCTACAAGTGTGTCATATGTTGTAGGGACCAATATATTATTAAAAATAAATAATTGCGAGACAAACGAAATTCCTTCCAAATGGATCCACAAACTTTGACGTTATAATGGATAACACATCATTAGGAAAATGATATAAAGACAGGTGATAGAAAACGTTGTTGTCTTTCACTTTATGTTGATCCCTCTTCATCAGCTATACCTTTTGGTCGTGTATTGGACGATGCACTCTTGTGTTTCAAGTACATGTCAAGCATTATTCGCCAGAAGACAATACAATTATCCTGGGTATTAAGAGACGTAAGATGTTTGCAGATGCCATAGATTTTCGCTGAATGATACAAATGTGTGGCTGGTAACTCAACTTAGCATATCTGATAAAAACAGCTTTACAATTTTTTTCTGGGAAAAACGTAACGTTGTCATGTGTAATATGTAAGCCAACACAATTATGCTTGGCTGGAGAAATGATTGACATATAAACGCTTACATCGCTAGAATACAAGTGACATAGTAATGCGTGTGTTATTTCATAACATCAGACGTTATCTAAATCAGGCATTTGTCAAGATGCATATCAATTAACATCACCTGTGCGCCGGGAAAGTTAAAGAACTGCATTTATTTACATAACCATACTGCACATGTGTACATTTCATTTGACCAGACATAACTAAGACTTGAACTTATCCTCCAATATGTGCATGCGCAGCTTCATTTATTTTTAATGTTGCATGCGTAATTAATTATTCGCAAAATTAGTTACGTTTCTACGTATGTAATATTTAAGACGTAGTCAGTTAATATATATCTTATACAAATTTACTGATGAAAACCGTGATTGGATGGATACATGTACGTGTAAAACTAGATAAAAACATATATGTTATAACACATATCAAAGTGTATGTTCAAGCACAAATATGAGCAATCTATTCTGGAAGGAAGACCACAAAAAATATTTTTTTGGTATGATAATATGAGGTTTTTGTTTTTTATTTTTGACACCAGTGCATAACTATCTAAGGAAAAGTATTGTTTTGAGGGCAAAAGTCAATTCACAATGTAAACGTGTTTTATTTAAGCCGAGAATCTGTTTCCGACAATAAATGGGGCCGGCAATATATTATTTATAAGTACCAACTATTTTTGTTGAGGGCAAGATATCGTAAGAAAACCTTCCTAAACATGTTTTGCTTATATTTATTTTGTTTTGTTTAAGGCGAGCATCTATTTTAATTCCGCATGATCTAACATGCATTAAATAAATAATCAGTGCCAACCACTTTTGTTAAAGAGAAATTAGTCCATGTGGATAGAGATGAGGGTTAATTACTTGTTTTCCATGTATGTTTCAATACTTATGCTTTCATCAATATCGCAAACATTAATAAAAGAGGACATTTTTTAAACGAACATATTTTTGGCAAGAACCATATAACGTGACGATTGGTGTTTACAGGAAAATGTCATAGTTAAATGTTTGTTACTTATACAAAAGCAAGATCATCATTTGTGTGGTACTCTACTTTCCGATTTGAGTTTAGGTTTAAGATGAATTAATTTCAACTTATTCACTGAAAGATTCTTATTCATTTGAAACCAACATTTTTGTATATAAAACATAAGCGGTTTTGTGTCTTCAGATATGTAGAAACATATGCAACAGTATGTGTATAATTTAATCTGGCATTCTACAAGTAGCATCTATTGTTCGTTGTATTGCAGGACGATGATCGGACGTTTAATTAATATAAGTATATGGATATAAATTTGTCCAGTAAATACTAGCTTTTAATGATACTATTTTTTCTTGATTTATTGTGTTTCATAAAGTTTTGTGGTTCACTTATTTGGTTAAGTGCTTCATGATAGGTTTTTTGTAATGTTCCGTAAATTGAATAGCCATTGACTTAGTGTGAACAAAGTAAAAATGTCGGTTTCGAAAAACGATAAAATGACAAAGTTGTTATTTAACCAAACAATTATTTGTATGGCACGTTAAATGCTAGAGGAGGAAAGCCCAGAATAATTCTGATAAGTCTGATGAGAACACAAGTAAGATTTAACAATAACATTGCATGAAAATGGACTGGTAATCAAACACAGTTCAGTTTTCACAACTAGATATCAGATTTAATTTCAAGCACTTCTTCAGCAGTTCCCTTACGTAATTTTGATACAAATCAATAATTATTTGACATATATACACTCAAATAGCGAAAGCACCCCGCAGGTTGGCTGACCATTAAGAAATAAAAAAGAAACGAGGTAGCTATTGGTGTTGAAGATGCAAAGCGCATTTGGTGCGCTGATTTAATGGTTATGCAGTATCTTAAAAAGCCAATATGTCAGTTTACAAAGTCGCTCAAGGCTCTCCCCCTCCATTTAAGCATTTTCATAGTAAATTTGGGAAGTCGAAGACAAGGGTTTTCGGACTAAAAAATAGCAGGCTGAGATGTTCCTTCTCACCAGCAGCATTCACGGTCACTTCGAAGGCGGTTGCTTACCTACATTAAGACTCTAGGTCCACGTGTAGCAGTATCGGGGCATAGCCAAAGTACTTAAAGCAGGATTCCATATCAATGAAAGCATTGGGTGGTACTTAAAAAACGCTGCAAAATGCAAACAAGCAGAATTATCTAATCAAGCTACAAAATGCATCCTAGCCGAATTATCTAATCACGCTACAAAATCCATCCAAGCCGAATTATCTACTGGAAACGCAACAACATGCACCCAAGCCTAATTAACTACTGGAAACGCTTAACAATGCATCCAAGCCGAATTATCTTATCAATAGATGCTTTCCAAAGAAGACGCTTTTTCGAGAGGTGATTATGATAACTCCTGGATTGTATTGGATTATTATTAGAATCTCCCTAATTTAGATTATACCGACTTTTACTGCGTAGTGCAGCAGTAATAATATACCAATAATTGCGCGCTAAAATCTTATTTTGCGAAAGTAGTATCTGTAATAACAATGGTTATTTAAATCCATTTAAACATAAAACGCCGGCTTTGCACATTGGGATTGATAAGTCACGTTTATCTAAATCCAACGTTGTTAAATCTTCTTTATCTTATTTTATTCAGAAATAATACATTTCTGGAGTTACATTTTAAACTCACAGTTTCAAGCAATTGTATGTTGTTGTTATTAAATCGATTGGTAATTTTGGTTTTAAGTTATTTTACTAACGTTTAAACGCGAATAATTATGTGTCCGGAAAAGAAAGTTGAACCCATTGTTTAATTTAAAACAATAATCTCTCTTGTGGTTGAACCTCATGTTTCCATTTACCATAACTATACACAATGTATGGGGCTTTCTTGTAATTTTTAAAGAAAACACATATTTTGTTTTCTGTGATTGTTTTTAGCTCACCTGAGCGATAGCTCGGGGTGAGCTATTGTGATCACTCAGCGTCCGGCGTCCGTCCGTCCGTCCGTCTGTAAACAATTTGTAAACATCTTCTTCTACTAAACCATTGAGCCAATTTCAACTAAATTTCATGTTGAGCATCCCTAGGTCATGGGACAAAAGAATTGTTAAAAAAAATTTGATCACATAACCAAGATGGCCGCCATGACCATATATGGTAAAAACCTTAAAAAATCTTCTTGTCAGAAACCGCTCATCAGATTTTCAAAAAATTTCACAGGGATGACCTTTGAAGGCTCCCCTGAAAAAGTTGTTCAAAGAAATTTGATTCGTCAAAAAACATGGCCGCAGGAGCTCGTTGAACTTTGCATGTTTATTCGTTTTTGCCTATTTTGTGAAAACTTTCAAAAATCTTCCACATTTTTTGTCCGATCCTTTCCAAATTTGCACAGTGTCTTTATATCAATGAGGACACGAACCCTACAAAAAATGAGCATTATTGGTCCATGAAGTACAGAATTACCTCCCCTTGAATTGAGAAAATGGTGTTTATGCAATAAAGTCCAAATTTTTCATCCAATTCTTTCCAAACTTGTAAGGATTTAGCATGGTTCAAACAAGGGAAACAACTACGGTTTATGCATGTTCTTTTTATTACAGATTTGCCTCCCTTTAATTCATTTAAAATCTCATTTTACAGCAGAGATTCCAAATCTGACCTGTAAATGAGCCCCATATTTACTGCCAGTGCTAGGTTACCTTTTCCCATTTGATCATTCTTAAGTATTGGTCTTGTCTTGTAAACATGAGATAAAACCATGTCATTTAGTGCCATTTTAGATCAGATGGTGACTGCTTACAAAGGAATTGAAGTAAGAACATGTGTAATGCATGTTTTTCTTATAAACTGAAAAAAGTCGGGTTTTATTTAAATATGTCAAAAGTGAATATATATCCGGATAAAAATATTTCGGATGACATGTTAATTTCATGTATTTTTAGCTCACCTGAGCGATAGCTCAGGGTGGGCTATTGTGATCACTCACCGTCCGGCGTCCGTCCGTCCGTCCGTCTGTCTGTCCGTCCGTTCACAATTTGTAAACATCTTCTACTACTAAACCATTGAGCCAATTTCAACCAAATTTCATGTGGAGCATCCCTAGGTCATGGGACAAAAATACTGTTAAAAAAAATTTGATCACATGACCAAGATGGCCGCCATGACCATATATGGTAAAAACCTTAAAAAATCTTCTTGTCAGAAACCGCTTGTCGGATTTTCAAAAAATTTCACAGGGATGTTCCTTAAAGGCTCCCACTAAAAGTTTGTTCAAGAAAATTTGATTCGTCGAAAATCATGGCGGCAGTAATTTGTTGAACTTTGCATGTTTATGCGTTTTTGCCTATTTTCTGAAAACTTTAAAATTCTTCTTGTCCATAACCATTAGGCCTAGGGCTACCAAATTTGGTATGTAGTGACATCTTATAGTTCTCTACTAAGTTTGTTCAAATTATGCCCCTGGGGTCATATTTGACTCTGCCCCGGGGGTCACAAAATAGAACATATGCTTATATAAGGCCTATTTTGTGAAAACTTCAAAAATCTTCTTGTCCATAACCGTATGGCATAGGGCTACCAAATTTGGTATGAAGTGACATCTAAAAGTTCTCTACCAAGTTTGTTCAAATTATGCCCCTAGGGTCAAATTTGACTCTGCCCCGGGGGTCACAAAATGGAACATATGTTTATATAAGGCTTATTTTGTGAAAACTTTAAAAATCTTCTTGTCCATAACCGTATGGCATACAGCTACCGGGCTATTGTGATCACTCACCGTCCGGCGTCCGTCCGTCCGTCCGTCTGTCTGTCCGTCCGTTCACAATTTGTAAACATCTTCTACTACTAAACCATTGAGCCAATTTCAACCAAATTTCATGTGGAGCATCCCTAGGTCATGGGACAAAAATACTGTTAAAAAAAATTGGATCACATGACCAAGATGGCCGCCATGACCATATATGGTAAAAACCTTAAAAAATCTTCTTGATTATATATTTTATTCGGGTATTGCATGATAATGATTTATTGTTTTTCATCAACGCATTACAGTATGCTTAAGTATACATACTTTTTTATGTCTGCAATAATACATGTATGTTTATGGTATGTTTTTAGAGTATGTTCACAACACTAAAGTATACATACTTGTTATGCTTGCAATAATATGTTCATGGTATGTTTTTAGTAGGGTTGTTATCAATTTTGATGATATCGCTGTATCAATGATATGCAATGAATTGCCGATACGATATCAATTCCAATTTTGAAATATCGAGTATCGTTTATCTAATTACCTCACAGGTTGAAAAGTACTAAAGCAGGCTATTCTTTGTTTTTTTATAGATTCCACTATATCATGACACAATTTCATTATTTTTATAACACTTTTTAATTTACGCTGTACATGTGCATTACATCTAACAAATTAAGAATAATGCAGTTATATTTAGGTATTTTAACATAATAGCCAAGAGTTAATGTATTTTTATAACTTATTTTAAGCGAGTCATAGCACCAAACACCCATAAATCGATATATCGCTGTATCTACGATATTTCCTTTCACAAATAGGATGATCTATGGGTACCCTAGATGTGTCCACCTGATTGTCATTTTGATCGGACAATTTTTGAAGGAGTTATGGCCTAACTATATAGAAGATATAGGGAGAAAATCTTGTTATCACAACTCCTTTGAAACTACTAAGACGATTTTCACACAATTACTACAGGATGATCTATCAATGCCCTACGTGTGTCCACTCAATTTTCATTTCGATTGGACAATTTATGAAGGAGTTATATATATAAATTTGTTACCAGGTGCCGTGTGAAATAGGTGAGCGACTCCAGGACCATCATGGTCCTCTTGTTTATCTTAGTTCTGCTCAGAGACTGCTGCAACTTATTTTCTACCCCCACATAAATACCAAAGAAATAAAGGTCTGAAATTGTCTTGTTTTTAGATGACATTTGCGTTGTTAATACGACTTTGTAAGCACGAAAAACGATTCCTTTTATTATTTTAGCGATACTTCATCCACACGTTGAATCAGTGTTAATATAGAAACAACCTTGTTTCTACAAGTTTATACTTAACAGTGGTTTGGATTTATCTGGAATCGTAAACAAGGCTTTTTAGCGAATCCTAATTGCGGAATTGTGAACGTATACATTGCTTAGATCGTGATAACCTATCCTTGTTCTCGACTTTTGTGCACTGACAGATTGCAGGAAAAAGCGTTTTTATGGACTCCGTTCTAGGGAACGTATAATTAATACAGACAGAATTTGTGTTTCATAATGTTCGACATGGAACTCGTGGATAAATATTGCTTATTGTGGTTCTCGAAGTTTGTGCACTGACAGATAGCAGGAAATAGCGTTGTTATGGACTCCGTTCTAGGGAACGTATAATTCATACAGACAGCAATTTCTGTTTCATAACGTTCGACATGGAATTTGTGGATACATATTTCGGAATGTTTTCAAGTTCATATACATTTTAAGTTTAATTTGGTGTATACAGTCATTCAAAAGTTGTTTTAAAGCTTATTGCCTGTGTCGATTATTTTTTAAGACAAATTCGATGTTGCTGGTGAAGCATTGATAGTGATAATATGGTAGCGCATAGACACTAGTCAGTGTTAGAAAGGTATCCAAGTTCAAAATTCCAATTGTTATTTACTATTAGATATTTGGTGGACTAACAGGTTTTGCAGAAGACATTTAACTATTTGCGTAAAACTCAAATGGGTATTTAGAGATAGGAATTGCATAGCCAGAACAGAACAGAACATAACAGAACTTTATTCGTGTTCACAGGTTACAAAACAATGACATGTTGTAATAACGTGTGAGCTTATGTATAAGAGAAGTACACATATATCAAACAAACAGTATTATATACGATACATCATAGTAGATCAATTGGGAAAGTGGTTGTTATGTGAAAACTCTCCAGTCGAGGGGAAGTAACATAAATGTTATTTAAACAATATATTGTCTACACAGAAACAAACATTTGGGTTTGGAACCCATAGGTGTTAAATAATTAATAGTTAACTATGTATGTGATTTCGCTCTAATTACAAAATAATGAATAATGATTACCAACAACAACATTTGTTGCAATAGTACTTCTAGCAAAAGTAACACCAACAACAACAATAAATAGTTAACAGTAAGTTAGTGGTGAAATATTTATGTGGATACGCTCCATATTATAAAGTAGGTTTAATGATTTAAAATAACAGCGTTGATAAAAATAAGACTTCTAATAATAGTAACAACAACAACAACAATGATAATAATACGTATAATGATGATACAAGTAATCATGGTGATGCTCGAGATGACGACGATGGTGATGATCATGATGATGATGATAGTGGTAATTATACAACTAGGAAGACCAAATATTACGATAACCCTTAACCTTAGACAGTGTACATAGTTCTACAAAATCAGTTTATTTTACGTGACATGTCCTGTGTTTAATAAATACATGTTCATGCATTTTGAGTAGTGAGTTTAAACTTTTGAAATATCCATTTCATTATGTGATTATGGTTGAACGTAATTAGTTCTTCCTAGTATTAGCCGATGGTATAAGTAAACTTATTTACTGGAGTGATTATGATGTTTTTCTGTGGATCCCACGATGATAACAGATTTGCAAAATGATTATACACAACTATCACCATATAATTAAGTTTTCGACACACTGTGGGACTGTTGATGTTTTTTTTTATGTAAGTTAATATCAAGACAAAAACTTGCTATTTCCGCTTATTAATTGATTGCAAAAGCTTTAAAACTATTTTAACAATATATATTAAAGGCACTTTAGTCGCTCCATATTATTGAGTTATAATGTTAAAGGGTTGGTAAAGATTCTATTTTCAAATAGTTTATTGTAATCAATTCAGTGTAAAGCGACGTTGAAGGAATTTATGTACAATGCGAAAATATAAAAAAAAGTATTTTTAGATCAGAAAAAAAATCAATTTAGTTCTGAGTTCACGCATTGACTGTTGCCGAATAAGTGCCTGGTGACAGACGATAACAATTGCGTGATATCCCCAGAAGCTATATTTAGAGCATAGCCAAAGACCCGTGGGAAAATTGATTGTTCAACTTATATTACTAAAGGCGGAATGTCTTTCTTAATAAGTTGGAATTTAATTAAGTGTATGATAGTTTGCTGTTGATAAATGTAATTTAATATTTTTTTGTTTTCTCCATTTGAACTTTATATTTCGATTAGATGTATTGAGTATACGTAGTAGTCAATTCATGGCCCTTGTATATGAGGAAGTACTTTTAAACTTTCAATCATGTTCAACACAGTAACACATTTTAGTGTTCTACAAACATATATTAACGATTCACCCATTGATTGTAAACCACGTTCGCTAAACATCTACGTTAAAGAGAATACGTCAAGTAACTGATCGATTTCGTAAATGCTACACAATGCAATTAAACTGTTATAAACAAAATGCATTTTTTATTTTGTATTTCAAGTTCGTTTTTCCCTAATATGTATGCAAACCCACATTAAAACGCGACACAAATTTAAAATGCTACTCTTGAATGTGTGTATTCCAAACTAATTGATCATTCTAATTTTTGCAAGAGTATTTGTCCGTATTAAACTATTGAATTCATCATTGCATTTTTTAAGCATTCGATCAAAGACTCAATTGTTAAGAATTCCACTGTTTGTGATGATTTTCAATCCCTATTATTTCTATATATGTGTCGCGTTTTGAGAAAACTGGGCAAAATGCATGTGTGTAAAGTGTCATCCCAGATTAGCCTGTGCAGTCCGCACAGGCTAATCAGGGACGACACTTTTCACCTTTACTGCATTTTCGCTAAGAAGAGACATCATTTAAACGAAAAATTCCATAAACGCGGAAATTGTCGACACTTTACGCACAAGCATTTTTCCCAGTTTTCTCAGACCACGCCACATATATTAAATTACGTTTTATTTTTAATCTCCCGACAAGAAGAACTGTTTAGCCTATAGTGTGTGATCTTTGATATAATGGACATTACAATAATATTGTTCACGATTATATCTCAAACTATGTTATGTATGTAATGTTCAATCCACATCGATCCATGTTAACTCTTTGAGCGCTGGAACCGGATTTTGAAGGCCTTTGCAAACAGTTTGGATCCAGATGAGACGCCACAAAACGTGGCGTCTCATCAGGATCCAAACTGTTTGCTATTCTGATAGTATTCTTTGAAAACAAATCGAAGAAAATGCTAATTTTAGAAATTCAGCAGACAATATTTTAGCAGACGACAAATTTCCCAGCATGCAAAGGGTTAACGTCCCAAAGCTGTCTCATTTGCGTATTGTACTCTGAATCGCTAAATACGTGTTGTTTGTATTATTTTACTTGTTTGGGTATTGTTTTTTTTTTATAAATTGTTGTTTCTGAAGAACGAAGTGCCATAGTTAATAGTATACATGGTTTGTTACTTTTGATATAATTTGATATCAGACTTTATTTTATGCTTTCCGGTGGATTTTAGAGAAATATTAATGAATTAAAACTAATTATTCACTGTTTCAAACAGTGAAAATTAATAGCGAAAATCATCGATAATTGTAATTGTTTTACCGGAACAATTTTTTGTGAAAAAAAAAAAAATAATAATTTTAAGCATACAATTACAAAAGACATTTGTTGGATTCGGTTCAATATCCATTTGAAAAAACTCGTGATCATAGAAAACTTATTTTTTCATGATCACTCTTGAATTGAAATACATATTTCACCAAATCCAACAAATATCCTGTTTGTTATCACATGTTATAAACAATCACTTTGTATTTGTTATATCGTCAACACCACGCATTAGTTATACCAATTATATAGCCTACACGATGACAGTATGAGTTATTTATTTATTATGTACCAAATTGATTATATATACATGTATTGCTAATGGTACCACTGAGTGTACAGTCAATAAATTGTACATCATTCCAACGACACTTATACATTATCTGCGTGTTAAATTGTACAGAAGCTGTTTATTCTGTTAGAAATGCCACACAGTCATAACATGACCAGTAATGCATTCACGACCGATCGCATTTACATCTTCAGGAAATAAGCCGCATACACGCATTCGCTAATAGGCTTTCATCCTTAAACATACTTATCCATACACTAAATCACTCATTTTCTGCCGGGAAATATGTATTTATAGAAACAATACCACGTTAACATAAATATGTTACGTGATGTTAAATACCAGATTATCCCTAGATGTAGTTTCGTGATGTTTTTTCCTAGTAATGGTGTAGGTATACATTATACACTTTGAAGTGTAATTTAACATTTAATATGCGAGGGGAATGTTTTTTCGGTTAAAATGATTGTTTTTTTATGTATTACCATCAAAATAAAACTTAGGATTAGTGAAAACACGTTTGGTTCCGATTAAACATTTAATTGAAGGCCCAATGAATTGTAAAATCACAAATACTGTGTTATTTTTCTATGCAGTTTGTATTGTTTATACTAGCATATTCTATAATAATATATCATCTTACATGAAAAGCGACAAGTTTCTTTATACAAAGAGAAAACATAAATATCGATACACATGTCAGCACATATGTAACGACACCGACAATTAAACTAGCGTGTACCATTAAAATATTACTAAGAGGTAATGTTCATGTCGTCTGCATTAGCGTTTTAAATCAAATAAGTATAATGCTATTACATGTGTACGTTTATTTAGCAATACTTGATAGCTCCTATCTAATTGAATTCCTAGTCATTCCTACTCAAACACGGTGTTGTACAAGTTACAGAAAAATAGCGCAAACACACTTTGTAAAAGAAACAAAAAAAAACAACAAAGTACGCGTTCTACGATATTATATTTCCTCATACGTCTTTAGTGCTAAGGTATCTTGAAAGATACATGCCAAAGTGTGTCAAATGTTATATGATAAATGCGGCCTTTCATCATTATTTAATCACGTGTGTAAAATACACGTTCAATTAGCCATAAACAAGGCATCCCACTACATACAATATTATGATTTACTCTGAAGTAACCACATCGGAACGGCAATGCAAAGCCTTGGATTTAGACCAGCTTAAAGGCGCCCAAACCTCATACTTAGCCATGTTATGACGGTTCACCATTTGTATGTATGGAAAACCATTTACAACATATAAATTACACAACAGACACACATACACCAACACGGAATAGTTCAGGGATCATTGCCTTTAAGCATTCAGTGTACAAACGGAGTGGATGCTTACAGCTTAAAACAATTTAATAATAAACTAGAGGTTAATGATAACGGTAGAAAAACAAATACCGATGCTAATATAACAACGACCCTATTTTCGTAATGTAATACACAACGCAGCGGTACGTCCCACGTGTCTTGTTTTTCAATAAACCGTTCCGGTTGGAGATGATATAACGCCTACGATAACTCTGCAATTCAATATTAAGTTTACACCACTATAGTACCGTTATCAATAGGACGAATAGCTGAACTTCGTGTACATTTAAATAATAACGATGTATTATAACTACTCGTGTTCTCGCACTCATACAGTGGGGTTAGGGATTTTGTTCCGCAAATAAGGGTTTGCTAAGGGATGAATATTGTTAGGGATTACTCTCTAACAATCCGTTTTGTTTAGGGATTAATCTCTAATCGTTATAGGGAAATCGTTCTGGGGATCGAGACGACGGCTGTTGACTTGAAGAGTGGCAATAAAGAGTGCGAAGCGCGCTTGGAGCAGGAGGAATATCTTTGCTAGATTGTCTGATGTACGTAACATTTTAAAGGTGATATACAAATGTACGAGACTAAGAAAACGTTTTGATTGTTATTTAAACAGTCTGGGACATATTAATTGCCGATGCAGATTTTGTAATGGAAAAGTACATAATCGCCTTTGCCTAAAACAGCTATAGCCGAAAATAAATTTAGCCATTTTAACTGAAGTAGTTCAGAATATATTCAGTAGAGAAACTTTGAACGATTTCAGGCCGTGTCACACTTTTTTTATTGAAAAGTTCATATCTGCCTTTTGGTTTTAACTGTAGTTTTATTTTTTTTTAATCAAGTATCATTTTAAAATTAATATAAAAAACCAACGGCTGAAATACACTTGAAGAATTTATATAAAATTGCTCTGTTCGTTTCTGTTATGGATAAGGAGTGTTTACTGTTATGTTTTGGACACCACATGTGATGATAAGATAATCACGATATTAAGATGACTGAAAGCTCCTCGCAGGGCGAATTTCCGTGAAAATCCGATAACGCTAATCTTTGTTTATTCATAGATATTTGATCATCATTACACCTTTTTTTCTGAAAACAATAACTGTAAACAAACTGTTAAATTTTTTTACTTTTGAAAATGTTTTTTTAAATGGTGGCCAATTAATTACTTATTGCGAGTAAATTGAGAAAACTATTACCATTAACAATTTGACGCGGTAGCAATTTCATTTCAGTACATGTTTATTGTATCATGTCCCTTAATACTTTATACACATGTATAAATGCAAGCAATAGGAAAGTATTGACCAATTGAAACTTTAGTAAAAAATAGTCAGATTACGACTCATGCGGTCAATACATGGAATTCAATTAAAATGAAATAAAAATAAATGAAATTCATTTGAAGGTAAACAATATTCAATTTTCAATTTAATGTGGTTGCTTGATAATTTAATACAATGCTCGTTGTTACCAATGCATTTATGAGAATACTAATGTTGTACATTCTTTGTTAGTCTCAAACACAATGAGACAGGTACAGGTTTTTTCAACTGAATATCTGCTGAACTACTTCATTTCAATTGAGTTTCAATTTAAATGAAGTAGTTCAGAAGATAATCAGTAGAGAAACTTTGACAAAAGTAAGACCGTGGAACACTTCCTTATTGAACAGTCAATATCTGCCCTTGCCATGAACTGTTATTTTAATTATGTTTCTCAATCAAGTATTAAATTGAAATTAATATAAACAAGTCAAGGTTGAACACAAATTGATTGGTATTTAACTGTTCCGGCAATGTTCTCTATATTCCTAAACTGATCTATTTCTTTATTAAATTTTCCAAATAAGTGTTATATTTGGATTGAACTGTAAACAGAAAACGCATATAGTTATTCTGCTTTTACTTATAACGGATAAATACTATGAGCAAGACAATACACATTTTGAATACAAATCTGCGATAGTGGCGCAAATGCATTCTCTTCAAGGTGGATGTCCCCATTTTATATAGAGGGCGTTTACTGGTATTTTTATGACAGACACCACATGCCGACACCTGTGTAGATAAGAATATCATGATGAGATGCGTCATTCATCTTTATCACTTGACTGAAATATCGGTTGCCGCAATGACACGAATCTGTGTTTCATGACGGGAAATATCACTTATAATCCTACATATACCGTGTTAAAACACGCACAGTTTCGTTTTCGAATCCTAGGTGTTAATACAAAAAAAAATCTTTGTTGAGTTCACAAATGACGTGCTTTTCGGCTATTAATCACTATGCTGTATGCAGCATAATATTATAAATTGTATTATGCATGAAACCGACGAAATTAAATCTTCATCTAACAATAGTTGTTTACGCCCCACCTTCTCGTTTACGTAACTGATTAACTCCGCCTTTTCATCCTAATTTAGCGCCGATATCGACTTCGCATGTATAGAGATGAATTTATGCCTTGAAGTGATGGGATAAATTCATCCATTGCGATGAATTCATCCCTACAAGGGATTAAATCATCGCAATTCATCGCAATTCATCCCTCAATACCGCTGGAAAAAGTCTAATGCAGATGAATTCGGATGAAACGGGGTAAAAACCGAATTAATCCCTAAAAATGGGCTGAATGAGCATTATTTTTGTAGAGATTCTGAAGAGATTAATCCCGGAACAAAATCCATAACCCCACTGTATTATACTGAGCGTTTAAGAAAACAGATCTATGTTACAAGAATTTTTTTTTATAAATAATTGTCAAAATATAGTATTGAGCATTTGATGTCGTCTAAATACCCATTTAAAACATCTATGATGAGTTTGATGTATGCATTGTAATAATGTATTGTTGTGGTGTTCCTGTTTGATTTTCTTAACATTATTTTCATCCGAAGATATATGTGTATGTCAATGCCCTCGTGCATACAAACACACCGCCCCTTCGCCTTAACAACGTGACTATATTTTAGTCAATATCTAAATCTTTACTGATGAATGTACATGTTGAATGCAATATTCCAGATACTTAAGCGGTTTCAAATATAGATTTGCATTTATGACAGCCTTCGTTTGCTCGCCTTAACTTAAAAAAACAACAACATGTAAAGTGTGTTGACATCAAACACTTATCAATCTCGCTTTTGTTCATGGCAATTGTGATTGGTCTCGTTTAAGTCATGGATATGTTTATTTCGACTATATCTGCAATTAATGGGCATGCTTGACCTATAAACAAAACACAAACTTACTAAAATACCCACCCCCCCCCATAAAAAAAGAAAAGAGAAAAAAATAAAACTACTAAAAATAAAACATGTGTATAATGGACGATACTTCCGTTATGGGGTCGGTGATCATTGTCTATTAAATTAACATTATTTCTGCCTGATTTAGTCGGCGTCGATTATTGGAACGTATGATGGTCCAATGTCAAAGATTGCAACAAAACAAACACTAGTATATGAATACAATCATATACAAATCATTTTATTTATATTGATAAATATTGGGCCTAACTTAAGTTCATAGTTGTAGTTGTATTAAATGTGACAAAACACTCATATAATCGCTTGCCCAGGAAAGGTGCAAGTGCAGACGTACTGTGCATGTTGGACTGAAGATGGGAGAGAAGAGGATCCGCCCGCTTGCAGATGACAGGCGCACACGCTGAAAGGGCAGACATCTGCTGTTGGCAGTCAGATCCGCTTTTACATGCGGAAGTGCGGCTGAAACTGCCAATCCCGAGTAGGTTTGCACAGCCATTGTAAACGCTGCAAAAACAACCGACTGACACAAGCAGCCTGACGCTAAATAAAAAACGTTCTCAAGGGACTTGTCGTGTCTCTCGAGACTAACGGACGTCAACAACAACTCATATAATACCATTCTCAAAAACACTCATATAAACAGTTTTCTGAAATGTCTTCTTTAAATACATGAGGACATTGACTGCCGTTTTAGAAGTAAACAATATAACAAAGAAACATAACAAGTGAACTTAAGTAACTTTCAATTACTATGTAGCCATTTTTCATCATACAGTGTACTTGTATGGACGATTAAAACATTCAGAGACACGTTTGTGTCAGATATCTTCAAATAATTTAAATATAGATTGAATACATAATTGGTAACAAGAAACACCTTCTTCTGCTAAATTACTATTACACCTGCAATAGTGTGATGCCTTCGTCGGTAATTGACTGGATCTGGTGAAAATCGGTACACTAGAATAAAGTGTCATTTTACTTTTTAATATTAAACTTGAACGACGTTTATCAGTTTTGTTCAAATAATAGTACTAGTTACTTGCTTATTAAATGCAATCAATACATGTCTGTCAACGGACACGTTTTCTTAAAATTAATATTGACGTTATGTTTGTTGAAAATATACCACTATGGATCAGCATAGGGTTAACATGCATACATCAATCTTACGGACCTTTCTCAAGATTCATAATTCAAGATTGATAGAACAGGATAAAATACTAGAATAAAACCTACTGGGACGCGTATATTACAGTTCAAAATACGTTGATGATTCTGTTTACGAGATAGACTTCCAAACAGCCAATCAAGCCGCGCAAACACTCCCTATATATTTCTTATATCGCCAGCAAAAATGCACTTGTGTAGTTAACTAAAGCGTGCGATAATACTTTTACAATATCTTATATTAGATATATATAATTTGTTTTATTCACTTTGGGTTACATTACATTATCTAAAGAAGAATTATTAAAACTAATGATATCCCAACTAGCCAATAAACATATAATTCAGAGAAAATGTTTAGTCACTTGTGTTCCATATAATTTAAGATAGTCCACATAATCGTGTCTTGTATGTATGGAATAATATGTTTCTTCGCTTCCGGGTTGAATAAAACAATGTATTTTGAAAACAGATGTTAAAATAATGTTAACATATGCTTTTATATTTTCAAAACGAATGCTGTAAGAAGAAAGTATGTATCGTTTTTAATAAAAGTTGACTCACTTGCTTGTATATGTTTTCCGTGTCTGAGCTGTGGTCGTTACTTGGTTGGTATTATCCACAAATCATGACAGGCAAACAGTCGGGGTTATTTTTCCGCTCCGTCAGCAACATTGTCCTGGTCTATTGTTATTTAACGAATTGGTTCACTTTTTCGAAAATCTTATGATTGATTTTGTGTGTGTGAGTTTGTACTGCCAATGTAAAGCCCTTTACTAAGATGATGTGTTCAGATCTGGTTGTGTTGCTTGAAAACAATACGATAACGAATAGTTGTATAACTCAATACTTATAATTATAATTATTTCTTAGTCAATTATTGTTGAAATAGTGTGTTAAATTGATTTAGGCATTCACTTATGATTATACTCTGTGAATAGTCAACAAGATAAATTAGTGGGTAACATGAATAAAACACCTAATTGTATATATGCATACGCATTGTATTATGGTGAAACTCAGTGTAGAGTTGCCAATAACACGTGATTCGAAGGTCATAATTATACTTTATGTGCGTGGTATTTTCGGAAGAAGCGGTTTTATTCTGGCAGACATATTGCAAGGTCAACACAAGACCAGTCATTCTTTGAAAGCAACGTTCTCAATAGCATGTTCGTGAAACATGCTGCATTCACGCACTCGTTAAGGAGATTTCGTCTTGCCACCCACGCATGCATGTGTTCATGAAACATTACAACGTGTACATGTATACGTTGCGTGTAATGTAATTGCAGAGTTTTACCAGATGAGCAAACTGAAGTTTGTTCATACTTTTCCTTGTAATATTAGTAGTATGAATTACATTGGTTGAAGCGTTTTAAAGACTTTTGGTATTAATGGGCAAACTGTTTGTAGGTAATTGTGATATTGTTTTAAGTACGGCTATTATCTTAACCTTGTTTACTTGGAAATAAACCGTGCGATTATGAGTAAGCCTTTTGATTCAGGTCAATGCTATTGTTTAATTGCGAACCATTACTTGTGTTGTGTCTGTTAATTGTGTATTATTATATATTACTTTGATTAAACTATAATACTCCAACATCTGATATGACAAGGAAAAAGGTTTGTTTTGAAGAAACACAAACGCAGTAAATGCATAACGAAACCGACATATTTCCTAGTTATGATCATGGAATCCGTATTTGTGTTAATCTCAATTAGCACAACACAAAGTGTTCCGTTAATTTAGCAACATTTTATAATTCCTATGTGTTCGAATTCCTAGGGAACATAACTCGTTGTTATATAAATTACAGAGAAATAACGCATACGAAATATCGTAAAAAAATATCATACGTAGCCAAGCTCTGATGACTCAGAATGTATGATTTACAATTTATAACATAAACTTTACGCAACAGACACAACTACACCGACCCTTATTAATTATGTTGTCATCGCCTCGGAACAATCTGAAAAAAATCGGACGCTTAAAACTAAATAGAATGTTTTACTAAACAAGCATGCTGGAAGAAAAAAAGTGATGATAATATATATTCGATTTCAATTTTTTGCAATAGATCAACACCGCAGAGGTATGTCCACTATGTCGATACAGATTCCTTGATGTCCGAAACTAACGCCTCGAAAAGTCCTGCAATGTTTAGTTCACACTAATACAGTACCGGTATTAAGTGTAAATTAAACAAAAACTCATTCTAATTGTTACGCGCTCGTTAAAATGTCGCCGGTTGACACTTTATATAATTATACATATTAATCTTTTACCGAGAGTTTCTATACACACAAAACACACATGTATAAAGCAAACATTGACAATACTAAGTTGTTAAAATATTTATGAAAATATAATACCGTCGATATACAATCCTCGCTGCTAGCGTATACATGAAACGGTACTAATGTAAGGCTGTGTCGTTTATTGACCGGAGCTGACACAAAGCACTATCATAAAGATACATTTAACAGTTGATCCAACTACGCGTGCCTCTTTCGGCGTGCCGTTTATTTTGCTAATAAGCATATACATGAAACAAATACTGCATGCGCACGTTATATAAGAAGACACATTACAGGTATAACACATTGTCAATCAACGTACGTATCTTAATGTTTGTTTACATATTGAATATGTATATGTAAATACAAATACTGGATTTGTGTGTTTTTTTCTTTGTGTAAAATTATGGGAACCCTTATTTGAAACCTATATTGTTTCCGATGTATATGCAGTGAAAGCGTGCGATATTAATATTAAGCTGAGAACATGTGTAAATGGAAAAGTTAATTTCCTGGTACGATATTCTTGCCGTACTGGCAATACTGTCAAATCATTGTTTTATGTTTCGCATCATCCAACTTTGAGACTTTCGGCGATTTAAACAAAAACAAAATTTAGGCAAATAAGTTATAATATTAATTAAAACAAAGTGTAAACGGTCTATAAAACACACTAATGATCTTAGAACATGAAGCAACGAACCACACATTGTTACAGTATCATTTTGGCATATCAATAAACAAAAACTAGCAACGTGTGTGTTTTACTTCTTTCTTATGAATGTTACTGCATTGTTAGAGGGAAAACAGCAAACGACTGAAAACTCAGACGTACAACGTACATAAGTTTGACTACATGAAACAATTGTCTCCGAACCACAAAATAAGTTGCTTATGTGAGTCGTTTATCAAGAACACAGTGCAAACTTTATTTCGAGTGTTTCATTCCTTTATACAACGGATACGGATAGCCGTTCTTCTATATGTCACACAGAAGAAGTAAAAATTGACAAGACAAAATAATCCCGTATCTTTAATTAATAAGTTGTCAATCAGGAGAAGCGTTAAGTATGCCAACGACAGACGCTTTCCTTAAAGAACAACCGTTTTTCCAGATTAATTTAGTCTGTTATATCTACAACCGCGAATCGTTCGGACAAAATTTTCAAAAAATGAAATAAAACAAATTAGCCCAAGTTATTTTTATCAGACAATATCTCAGATATCAAAACTGTAGCTTAATAATACAACACGTGTATAGTGTGTACAGTATGTGGTTCGTATTTACAAACCTATTGGAGACTGTATAACTGTAACTGTCGATATCAGTTGACGTTTATACTGTATTGTGTTTACGGCCGGTCATTGACTAACCGTGAGACGTTTTAAAACAGTTTATAAAGATACTTCAATGAAATTGATGTAAACAGTTATCTAACTAATATTTGATAGCAAGCTACGTCAGTGCTAAAGAAGGTCAGTCCAGGAAGACATTTTCACAAGTTTATCAACACAATAATTATTTAAATAATCACAACGAGTTAGGACAACCGTTACTAAACTTGTAATGTAAAACCAAAAATAATTCCGCAACATTACATGACCTAAATATACGATATTGCATTAATACGTGAGAGAAGATAATATCAGTAAGATAAGATGTACATGTATCGTGCATGGTGTATATCGTAAACACAGTATCTATCACAAAGAATCAATATGAATATGTATTCGTGCAGTTGCCTAATTGTTATGTAATGGTGTTATATTATATGTTAATATAGCAGTGTTATGAAATGGTGGTGAAACAAACTCATTGTATACAAATCAAGGATTGTCAATATTTAAGCCCCTATAATTCTCAAAATCAACGAATGGTTCGTAATATATTTAGTAAAATAAAGTTAACAAATAAACAATCAGTGCCCTTTATAGCAATAGCCAAGATGTTAACGCTAGATTTTGTCTGGTAACATAGATTTAACAAGATATAAAATGTTCTTTTTTGTTCGAGGCACAATGTATTCCATTTTATTTTTTCCCGCAACGATAGCTTTTCATACGACAAACGAGCACTAAATTGGTACATGAACCGCAACGATATCTATTCATACGACAAACAAACACTAAATTGGTACATGAACATTTGTTGAATATATTGTACCACAATACAAAAAAAAACATTGTGTGTCTTGTTAAATCTATGTTACCAGAGCACATCTAGCGTAGAAATTCTGGCTTTTGCTATAAGTAACACTGATTGCTTATGTATTAACTTTATTTTACGAAATATTTGTTGATTTTGATCGTTAAAGGGGCTTTACGATATCGGATCGGTATTTACCGTGCGTACACATTCGCGGATGTCACGCTAAGGTCTTATGTGACAATAAATACAGAATTCATACTATTGGGTTAGAGTGGTTTTACTGTGCCGTGTATATGAGTTGAAGCATAATCAAGGTTTACCGTGTGTTAGTTAACATATATANTATATAGATAAAGGTTTTAATTAATTTAAAGATCTTTCGTAAGTCTAAAGATTCAAAAGCACATTTAAAGCCGATCCTGTTAACAAATATCTATATCATGCTAACTACTATATGCAGTTAAGGTGTGATCAAGTGTAGTAGCATGCTTCGGAAAAACAATATTAAACATGATAAATTAGTATCAAAACATGCTCGAGTTTGTAATGATTTCCCTCGTCTTACAGTTATTAATTCAGCCATTAAAGAAACGTCAATACAAGTAGTTTATTAAATAAACTGAATAGAACAGTTTGTGTTTGCTAACACTCAGTCTATGACTAAAGACGATTACAATATAATGATCAAACGCGTTATTAATGGAAGTTCAGTTATAGATCCGCTATATACTTGTGTATTGCCCAATATAGTTTATATAGTGTTTAAGTATCATTGAAAGTATGTCCAAAGGGATGTTATCCTGGATATAAATTTAATCTGACAAGATCCTTGTCACAAGCCCCTGTGACCATGACCTATGAGCAATTGACTTCAAAATCGGTAAGCTTCTTCCTTGTTCCCCAAGTAACCATCTCCCAATGTTGGTGATTTGTATGCCGGAGAGGTATCTATATATCATGTGGAAGCACGTGATCTTCTAACCCACCGTCTACCCTACCGACCGACCGACGAACAGGTGCAATGCAATTTTCTCTCGCTGCTCCAAAGGGGGCATAACTAGTGCAGTATTTCCGTGTTTACACTGCCCTTCCTCTTAAATACTTGTATTTTATGTCCATATAATACATAGATAAAACCATAGAACTGTATTGGGTACTTGCATTTTGTGTCCATATAATACATAGATAAAACAATAGAACCTTCTTGGGAACTTGTCTCAGCAACACTACATTTTCCGATATTGGAACCTTCGAGAAGACGGCGTTAGTATAAAAGAGACTGCGCCGTTCAGAGGCACGTTTCAGATTGGCGATGTGCGCGTTATACAGATTTACATTGGTGATACAGTATAATGGACCGTTTTAATTGAACAATGGTTCTGAATGTTTTCTGTGAATGAGGACATGTAATATAAAAGAACCACATGTCACTACTACCAATCGGATAAGGATTAAACAGTGTCTTGGACTTTTTATTATTGTGTGGTGTAAATACTTTATCTAAAGACATATAGGTAAGCACATTTTAATTAATATTATGACCGTACTATTTTGCGTTCATATAGAGCAAATATGTATCGCAAGTGTAAATACATCAAAATAAATATATAATAACGAGACAATAACAACTTATAAATGCCAAATTGAGGATTTCATGATAAGTTTGTGGAACAAAGCAATGTTAAATTCCGCAATACAATTTTGGAGCGTTATTCGTATATGAATACCTCTGAATATGTTTAAGTCCATTGATTTTAAATCGAACACAATATTACAGTCAAAGGAAAAACACTATAACAATAAATGTACTGTATACTTTAATTGTTAAGTATTTTGCTCCGCGAACGCTTTTCTTCAACCATTTGTTCGCATTACAAATATAAAAAAACCCATCACAAACACGAATTTTGGTAAGTCTAATATACTGTGTCAGTTCACAGGGTTAGTCTGGGTTTCAAATATAATATTATTTCACTAAGTTTTAATTTACTTAGTTATTAAGTAGTTTGCATAACTTTCATAAATGAACGAATTAAAACAATGTTATTAAATAGTGCGTTGTGTAAATGTAATAAATGCTTAAATCATTATGTATATTTGTAATATGTATAGTATGTATATTTAGATTTAGATAGTTTATTTCCTGTTAATAAGAATCGATACAATTTAAGTTAATTGTATGTTTTGATAATTGTGTATATAATTTCTTTAGGCGCATTTACCTGGCCTTTATTGTTTAAAACTACATACATGTCGTTTTTATAATTATTTTTTTTAATGAACCAATACATGTATTGTTTGTTTGAAATTATAAAAAAGTGTGTGTTTTTTTCTCCAGAAACCGTGAAGAACGAACATAATGACGCACTTAAACATAGCAAACCTGTCGGAAATGGCCACCTCGATGGAAAACCACGGTATACCCAATCTGAATATAACGACAAACGATGGAGAAGTACACCCTATCACTCAATATATACAACGTTTAATCATACCAGCACTTTGCATCATCGGTTTAATTGGGAATTCTGTGGCGACCGGTATCTTCATGCACAAATCACTGCGGAACAATTCTTGCAGCATCTTCCTGGCAGTCAGGGGACTTTCTGACAACGGCTTCCTGACAACTCTCCTAATTATCTGGATTTCATCAGCGTTTCGGTTGCAATTGGGCTCCACAAATGGCGCTTGTCGAATTATCATATTTCTGACTTACGTATGTGGCTTCATGTCCGTGTGGATGGTGGTGTTCGTGACCGCAGAAAATTACATTCGAATATGCCGACCCTTCGTCGTCAATCGATTATGCACACCGACTAAGGCTAAAATAATTGTTGCTGTTTTAGGACTAATTGCAATTTGTTTGTATAATTTTCCTTTTTGGGCGATGACGCCTGACTGGTGCGAAGTTTATCCAGACCTCGATAATTTCATTCAAGGACTAGTTTACGCAGACACCGTATTAACGTTTGTCATTCCATTTGTGTGTTTATTCTTGCTAATGACGGCAATAGCGTGTGATCTTGTGAAATCTTACAAGCGTCGAAAACATCTAAGAGCACCTAACGCGAGAAAAAACCGGAATCCAATGGCAACAGTAACGAAAATGCTTTTTGCAGTGACGATATCATTCTTTGTGTTGAATTTACCGTCACATGTAAACAGATTGCGTCTTATGATTTTACCACTTATTGGTATTTATTCTGGCAATGAGATTTCGTTCTTGGATCAAGCCGTGGAACAAATAACATTGTTGATATACTACTTATCCTTAGCCTTTAACATTGTGCTGTATATCTCGTTCGGCAGCAGATTCCGTTGTGTTTTTATTGACGTTTTTTGCTCAAGATGCAAGAACAACAGGTTATGTCTTGCTTCAAACAACAATGATAAACAATTAGCAGAATTAGCAGAGCAGTCTACTGCAGTTATGTTAAGAAATCAAGGGTGTGAAGTTGTGCCGATGGACCAGTATAAAGACCAATGTGACGTAAGCGGCAATTGTTAAAATGCCAAAAAAAAAATCATTCACATATCAATGACGCTATACACCGCATATAAACCTTCAATGAATATTAAGAAATATATACATATTCTTTACATAGCTTTAGAAAGTATCTCTAAAATAAATCTTGATTATGGTCTGAATTTGAATCGGTTTACGTATCTTTGAATAAAACGAACAAATGCAGGAACTGATAAATACATAAATTGCATTATTATACCGAGTCGACATTAGAGCTATTAAAACGCAGATTAATGTGTCCTGTGTTTCTCGGGCGGATTTGGACAATATCTGCTCACAGTGCCATATTCTTCGTCGTTTAATACGTCATACTTTTAAATTTTAACATGAACACGTGTACAGTTTAACCGAGTCAACCAGGTTGTTTTGAAAACAATATACACATTATTTATGATACAATGAAACAATACCATATATTACTTGTATATACATCCTAACACAGTAATCTGCATTATGGTATCTTGAAATGCATAAAGATGGCATGCTGTTGGTACTAGATTATGCTACTTTCTCAAATCCTGTAAACAATAAGGAATTTAGCAAATATTTTTATTTTTACTTGGTTTCATCGAGCGTCAGAGAGTTCCTATTATGTTGCACTGGTTCAAATTATAATGTTTAGTACTTACATTGCAATTGTCTATAAAGTTGAATTCATGTTATATTTGATTTCTTTTTAAATTTAACATCCTTTTTTTATTTACACTTGTATGTTAGTAATTAATTATTGGCTAAGTGTGAGGTGTGACGCGTCATTCGACAGGTTTAAGCTTCTAATGCTTTTTATTGACCGTACGAAGTTGACGACACCAACTTAAATCATGTGAATGTTTTATGCCGTATGTATGTATCGTCCTGAATTATGCCGACAATAAGTCACAAGCTTAAATAAAAAGGCTAGATGTTGTTAATAAGAGTTACTATCATTAACATGTGTGTGGCTTTTCCTGATTCCCATATAGTATAAAACATCATAAACCACAACAACGCATATTATTTCCATATTAATATTACCATATAATATTTAAAAAAATGAATTATTTATAAACCAAAAGAAGTGTTTAAACTCGAAGTTTGATAGCACACAATTAATATTATATTATGTTCGTTTTAGTTTGACTATTAACAGAGTTTTCAATTTTCATAGTATTATGCACTTTTGCAACTCAAAAAATGTTAACAATAATTATAGGGTATAATAATTGCACATGAAACAAACAACGTATGAATGAACATGATTAAATCGTCTTTTATTATGTTGTTTTCGTTTGTTCACAATTATCCGGTGCTCAGCAATCTGTTAAATCATCTTGCATATATCGTTCTGAGTTAAAATCTAACCGAACTATATACAAAAGTATTGTATTAAAATCGAATTAGATTGTGTTTGTCATTAACGTAATGTACGCACCGTCTGCTTGAAGGAATTCCTCCTAAACGAATTATTTGCTAAAAAAAGTAAATGTTTATAGCGTTTATAAGAATGCCATTGTAAGAAACGTGCACAAGTGTAATGTATTTGTCGAATTCGGTGTAAATATGATGTTGAAACAGATACGTAATCGCGGAATCTTAATAATTTCAGTGACCGTTTATTGTGCATGTTTATGGGATGACATTTACGTCATAAAGCATTCTAAATCAGAGTAATCATGAAATCGCAAAATAGATTTTGCTGATGTAGTCTTTAAATGTGAACAGTGTTTGTCTTGTTCAATATCACCACATTGTGATGCTTCACCAAGCGGAAAAGCAAATTAACTAGTGAATGCTCTTATCATGTAGCACGCGATTATTGGCATGTCTTTTTTGATCTCACATACTGTGTCGTCTGGCATGAAAGCATAACATTGATTACCAATGACCAAAGCCTGTACCGATCAGATTGGAAAATGTACATGTAATACTATATGCAGTAGCGGTAACTGGCCTGTCCGCGTCATCGTTTGGATTTCGTATTGATTATGGCAACCCGGTAAAAAAAAACACTATTATACAACGGAATTTGGTGTAAATGAGTTGGCTATTGCTAGAATTGTGTGTTCATCATTCTCAATAATGCTCTAGGATTCAACTATCAATGACTAGTTTATAATTTATGAAACAAAACTGTTCCGAGGATTGCTGGAATACTGTTACATTTAACACATGAATTGACTATTTATTCGTGTATATTACTCTACATGGAAAGGATGGTATACTTTAAAAAGTTCTGTATATCCTGCAAATTAAAAATAGTTGGTGGTTGTTTATGAATAGTTCACACTCAATATAGAGTTTGTTGTTTTCAGTATTTCCGCAATACCGAATCGTCAGAATGTTGTTTTATTGTTATACAATAATGTTCACACTCTTCACTCAAACAACTTGAGCAAGTTGCCAAAAATAAATGGCGACGTTTTGCCAACAGAAGTCGGTAGAGAGCTTTATACTAAGTTACGTCTGTCTGTCTGTGTGCGAATGTGTAAGAACAACACTACAACATATTTTGACGGGTAAGCAAATAACAATCAAAAGTGTTTATATTACAGCACTATTTTTGAAGTATGGCTGTCATTCATAAAGAAACTTTGTTTCGGTGTTTTGTGCAACTACTTATCCAAACCTTGTGTGGTTCGATAACGGAGAATTATACAGAACGGTTGTGTCTGTTTTTAATAAATTGTAAATTATTTCAATTTTTCTTAATTAGGGTAGAGTTAGTGCTTGTTTCTGATATATCCAATGCGATAGAGATTCGTTTTAGTTACTTGTTTATTTGAAGAGCAAAGACATTCTTAGGTAGTAAAGAGTATTCTAAACGTGTGTATACTCGAGCTGTGTGATCTACACAATTACCGGTATAGGAAATATTAGATATATAAAAATAGATGAACTCTCAAAATAGTAAAAGGAGAGAAATTCCCAAAAGAAAGCATATACACGTCTATTAAAGCAAATGGACAAGTTGCATATAGAGTATAACATAATTGAGGTGTTCAGATGGATACGCATATTTCCGTCTCGTTATTCTTAAGAGTAGTCTACTATCCCAGCTTTTGAATGCGGAAACGGATTAACAAATGTGGAAAACGGAATTCCCAAAAGTTGTATAGTCGAAATATCTTACGATTTTAGTTTTATGTTAATTTTAATGATACTTTCTTAGAATACCATATCAATTAATTAGGAAATGTCGATACACGCGCAAACTGTTTATATGTGCACGATTTTTCGTGGATTGCAGATAATTACAAACTACCCACTTATACTACTATTTATGTTCACTAAATTGTCTGTGTTGATATCGCATCAACAACAATTATTGATAAAATATAATGCATTATTTGTTAATACGCATACATATATTTCATTCGCTTTCTCAAAACAAATACAGATGTACTTGTGCGTTTACGATTTATTTCGTAATACAACAGCGTGCCTTTTTGCAGGTATATGTTATGGACACAGAGAATTAATACTAGTCCATCAAATTGTCTGACATTTCTTTCGGGAAAATAATGTAGCAATACAACTTATGCTTTTAATAATAAGGATTTAAAAATGTATCGATTAAATTTATTTTTGTCGGTGGATAGTGTCTTTGCCTTTTTTTGATGATTCGCCACAACTGTTATCCAGTTAGAATCCCCACAACACATGTACATGCGTATTGAGATTCAGCACATGTTAATGGATTGTTAATTCAAAACTCACATTTACAAGCAAACATTTTTTCTTTTTTTTTCACAATGCACTAGGTGAGTTGTATGATGGATTGTTTCGTCATTAGAAATACAAACGTCCCTTACGATAAATTCGTGTGTCAAACTGATTCTTTCAAGACTTAGAGAAGAGTATTTGTATCATACAGCAATTGATCGTCTGATGAGAACAAATAATATATTATGTCAAGTAAACGTGAAACCGTGATCGATAAAAAATACATGAATTATGACTTTCGTATTAACAGAAAAACACTGTTTTGAAAAGAACTTACTTAATAGTTTGTTTAAATACATTATGCATTCTTTACCTAGTATATTCAGCTGCCAATTAAAACGGATGCATTTAACATAAATGGTGCCACGTCTTTGAATTCCATTGAATAATTAGTTTTAAGGATTGTTCATTCCGGTTTCACGATATAATGTGGATATCATGTTGTGTTGTGTATGAATTAACATATGTCTACGTACGTCTTTATAGACGGTGAAGTTAATTTTGCAACTGCGTTAAATGCCGGTTTCTTTCCTTCCAGATTCCCTATTATGAGACACACATCGGTCATTAATTGCGAATTTCAATCAAAATGAGTCTAAATATGACAGAACATATTCGATTTGTTTTAACAGCTAGCGTTTCTATATTCATGACGCATGTAGTGTTTACATGTTGGAATGGTTAAGAATCATGATCACTTTTAACTGCAATAATTCAGAAAACTCAAGTAGAATTTAATCAAACGTTTCGCTTCGAATACAATTTCGATTAGCGAGCCCAAAATATATAATCATCTGCGTGCTATTTTTATTTTAGACGTCGATTTATGCAAGTGTCGAGCATTTGTAATGATTTATTTAAACAAAAAATAACATTATACATTATGTTTAATAAACAATCCAACTCACTGAGAAAGAACGTACAAACTGTTAATTAAGAAAAATACCATACGCCGATTTTTATATTTGTTTACTTGTTCCATATGAAAAACTGTTAACTACAATAACGTAACCGTAAATAAATTGTTTTCATATTTGTGCTTATATCGGTTTGATAAGTGCAGGTTATTTTCTTTTGTATAATTGCGTGCAGACATATTCATCCTCAGGAAAACATGCACTCATATATTGATGCATTTTGACTTATAAGTGACTATTATCTTAAAGATACATATACAGGCAATCCAACTATTGTGATTTGCCATTAAACATAGTATACTAATCTACCAAGTTTAGTCACTGATATTACATATCAAGTGTAAACAGCTACCCACATGAAGATTCAAGTGTGACCCGCTTTTGAACTTTGCAATATGTATAATAAGTTTTATTTAATTGAAATAATAGTTAAAAAAAAACAATATGTGGTGATCGCCATGCACACGATTCTTCCGACAGACGAAAGTGACATTATTAACATATTGTATTTTAATATCATCCGCATCAATGTGTCAGTCACGTGTTTGTCGCAACCGTTTTTCTTGTTCAGATAATTGCCCGGGTCAATAAGAAAGCAATTGCTTCTAGGCAATTTAATCGCCTGCATGGCTTTAACTGGTAATTGGTTTCTGTACACGAGGTTATTTACGGACGATGTCTAAGGAACCGCCTAAGATGAAACCCATTTCACTCGAGGATTCATATATAATATGTACAATTATATATATATATATATTTAT
>VMBQ01001513.1:119940-189032 GCA_007657795.1 Dreissena rostriformis
TATATTTATATTTATATGTATATATAAACAAATACATTTTGATACTATTACGCAATGTTGCGAGGGTAAAGTTGAACCCACCAGATATAGCAACCGGTCATCTTGACAATTGTTAATATGTAGTATAAACGAACAGAGCATTTTTATCCGATGTACTCAGCGTTCACTTATCAGCCATTTCAATTAATAATCAAATTACTATAGTATTTTTCTTGTCCATTGTACATAGTCTTGTTTTAAATAGTCAAAGATGCATTTACCATTTGCTTTATCTTGTTTACGAAAAACACTTCAGGCGGTTGTTGTTTTTGTTAATATGAGGAATATAACATTTTACACTGTGCACTTTATACGTCTTATATCTCTTAGCATCATATTCAATAGAATCCGTGCTAGGATTGCTTAAAAGCACGATATTGAACCAGTGTTTCAGTTTCATATAAAAATGTCATGCTTAAACTAGGTCTAAAGGAAATGCCTTTAAAAGACGTAGACTCTAGAAAGCATACTGTGTATCAAATTACGCCCCCAGACGCCTTTTGCATAATAAACCTCGGGTTTTTGTAACAAAACGTCTCAAACCTCCTACTCGTTGTTTTTATCAACAATAACTCAACTTTAATGTACTAAATATCATTCACATATGTTTATACCCAAGTGTATTCATGAACAGCGATGCAAGATATTACTGAGTGGGCGAATAACTAGACCTCATAGACCCCATTGACACAAAGAAACTGCTAAATGCATATATATGACACAAAGGTGAACTGTTACGTCACGACAATAATCATGTGCATGCATATTATTCATGTTAAAATTGTATATCTCGTGATAGTTAAATATACTGTATAATACATATAAATGTGCGTGTATATCAATCATGATGTATTAGATAAAACACTGCTTAAATGTGGTGTTCAACGTTCATCGGAGCAAATCATTCTAAAGAAATCAATATTAGTATCAGGAACGTGTAATAATACACTGTCAGGCACTTTTACAACTGCAAATTATGTCCATTAATAAATTTTAATTCATAAACTTATATAACGCATAATGTGTATGTTAAGGGGACTATTACAAAATGTCAGATGTACTAAAAACACAACAGAGCAGTTTAATACAAGGTTTTGCTCATAGTTCAATTCTCTACAAAATGTCATTCTAAAACTAGGTCTTAAAAACAAACAAGGAAGCACTCTTTAGATTAACCTATGTCCCCAGGCGTCATTTTCTTATTAAACCTCAGGTTTTTGTTACATGTAATAGCGTATTCATGGTTATATTTCTTATCATTTTACGATGACAATCCATTAATCTCTACGTGCACGGACCAGTAGGATTCAATGTAATTTGATTGGTAAGACTTAATTTAGCACTGTCGATTTGTGAATTGCCCTGTATTATTCGCAAGAAATTCTTTGTGTGGTCATATATTGTCTGCAAAATATAATATGTTATTTTATGAATTATCGTTGTAAAACTCGCTGTTGAATCAAAATAAAACTGTATTCTTGCAAGTGGAAAGACATATAAACATTATATATGTATATATATATATATATATACAATTACATACGCGATGGCAGGCACATAATAAAGGGACATTTTAACGGCAACGAAGGTCGGATATTGTCCAAAGTAAGATAGTCGTTGAAAACGTACTTAAATGGTTGCTTAAAACTTAGGCCCCGTATGTAGAAGCTAACTTCAATTACTAAACAAATTGTCTCTTGGACACGTTTCGCGGACGTAGGAAAAAACGAACAAGTACAGGTAGTAGTAAAGTAGTAAAAAGTGATTCATATAATGTACATAACCTTTATGTATATAATATACATACATGGTAACTGTACTAAAGCTATTTACGATATTAAGCGTGGCTAATGTGATCATATCACTAAAAAGAGGTTTAATACATTAGGTTAATCGTATTGTGTTTAGGAGTATGCTGAACCCGGAATCGACACGATTTAAAAAGTATGTTGTACAATGTAATGAATGTTGAATATATACCAATGAGTATGGTGAACTAAATCTCTAGTGAAGAAAAAACACAAAAAAACGACTTCGATAATGTTTTTTATCTAAAGTGTGCTTCTTGTTCTGTCCTTAAGATTTTCCGCTTTACAGTTTTATAGAAAACTGAAGCATTTGAAAAAAATCGTGCTTTAAAGCAGCCCAAATAAGAAATCTACCTAATATTACGTTAACAAATATACAAAGAATTGATTACCATGACCAAGTGTCAAATAAACGGTTTCTATGTTTCATATGCATTACCCGAACAGAGAGAAAACTCTCTTGTACTCATTTTGCGATGATCTTAAACATTGTATTTAAAAGCTGTTTTCTCTTCCCTTGGAACAATTCCGTAGCCTTCGACAAACAGCCAACAGTCACACTATGAAGCTCATTCGTGTGGTGTGATAAAAACAAGATAAAGACAATGGCGTACGCAGGTTTAAATATTAATTTCCCAAATATGTAACTATACTATCAAACTAATAGGACTATAAGTTAGAGAAGGAAAATGTTCACGAATCAAACGCTGATCAACACATCGGATTGAAGGACAAAACTAATATGTTTAAAAAAACAACAACATCTGAAACAGTTGCGATGTCTTGTGGGTTTCACTTAACCCTCGGAAAACTGTTTGATAGTCATATTACCTCAAACATAATAGTTTGTGTTTCATTTTCAATTAAATATTGATTAATACATGTTATTCACGATTGTAAACGCGCCTGCACTATAACCGTTTTATGTTACTTGTATTGACTTCTTTATGACATTTATATATAACAGGCAAACGTGAAACTTCAGCGACATCAGCAGGAGACCTTATCAAACAATGCGGTCCATTATTTATGGCAGTCGGAAACACAGGAAATGCACTTGACAAGACACACGCGTACATCAACCGAAACATGCACCAACCTGGGTCACCGTCTTGAAACGGTCAACGCTAAAGCATTCAAAGCGGTTTAAAGGATCTCAAAACCTCCAAATCGGCACAAATTAATCTCAAAGCATCACAATACATTTTATACAAAAATAAAAGGAAATAGTAACATTGTCAATGTAATTGCAATTAACCTTTGCAATGGTTATATACATAATATAGCACCAAAACATTAACTTTCGGAGCCATGAGGAAATCAACAAAAAAGACAATTATCAACTATATCTCCATGATAGAAACATTTTTAAGACACATATTAACACATTCAGGTCAAAATCTTGTCCTAATTCCGAAACCTTCAAATGGCATTCGTTTACAGGAGCATAACTATTTTCAAAGCGAACCCATCATATTCAAAGCTTCACAATTTTATTTCAAATAGTTCATCACCGCGAGAGTATATATAAAACAAACACTCGTTTTACCCAGTGACTCATTTTAAAATGTATAAATGTATTTCATTTCGATGCTTGCAATACATGTTCACTTAAAATTATTCCATTGCTCATTGATTTTCTAATTTTCTAGACGCAATTACGCAGTCATAAATTCACTATTTACTTTATTTATTAACTGACTTTAAATCCCATGCAAATAATCAAACGAATAATTCAGAAATATCTATTATCAAAAGTGAACAACCGCAAAATATTCCAAGAAACACAATGAAAGACAATGAATGTTCAACAACACGATCAATCTGAGTACTTGCCGATTTAATCATCATTAAGCAAACATACCGAACACTTATACTAGTTGCTGCTATTAAAAGAATGTTATTCACAAACAGGCGATTGTCTGTCATCCATATAAATTCCATGAACATATAATTTAAAGGCACTTGTTCAAAGCAAAATTACAATTAAACCAAAATGGTCATACATTGAAAAAAGCATATGTATTATATTCATGAAAGATTACACTCCTAGATACTGTGAACATATATGTTCGTGTATTAATGAATACATTTTGCTGCTTTATTATACTAATTCAAAACGGGACCAAATATTACAGTTTAACGAATTCTGTTAAACAATCAACAAAGCATCAGTTATAAGATTGTTAACTTTAAAGGGATGTTTTTTTTCCTTTTATTATGAATGGGGACTACGCATATTTGTAATGCCCAAAGCATTATAATAGGAAGTTATCTTAACATGTGCATGCATTCTAATTTTCAATGATCACGTTTAGTTAAACGTGCCTTTTATCAAAAGTGGTTAGTCTAGGACTATATGCACTTGAAGTTTAAGCAGTAAATAGACAAGTACAATACATGATACATTAATTGTGATGCAATATAGCTACGCAGATTGTAAATATGTAGGATTATGTATGTTTTTTTAGTTTTGTAATGATCGTTAAATTTAAATCAAAATGTTTATTTTGGACAGAGGCGCTTTTTCAAACATTGCAAATGAATATTCTCAGTCTAAGAACAGTTAATCAGACAAGACAATTTTAAATGCTCGTTAGTACATAGCAAATTGAAGAAACATTTGCAGGAAATAATTATTATTGGTTTCCTGGAATTTTGTTTCGTTTTAGAAATAACAATTTTATACAAAGCACTCTGAAAAATTACCACAGCACTTCAACAGTTATTTTATATAATTTTACGCAATTTGGACATAAGTAACACCAGCGTTAAATATTTTTTAAAGTGACAAAGGTTAGTGGATATAAGTTATCCATCGTTCTGTGATTGATATATAGGGCCAGCTGCAACATAGTGAACATTCTGTTGAACTATGTATTAATCTTATAGTTTAATCGGCATTATGACTACCACATGCACTTGCTTCACACGCCTTTTAGTTAGTGACACATGCTTATTGTTTTATTTTATGATAAAACATGTGGGAACAATTCAGGAATCATCCGACTGTATTTGAGACCCATAGTTTAATGTGACAACCTGCCATTCAAATGTTAAAAACCATAATGCTAATAGATCAGTTAAATGACTAGGTCAAATGTTTATCTTAGTACAGTTGACATGAGCGATTTATTAGTTCACCTTTTTTTCAACATAAATTACCAAGCTATATTTTATTTGACCTGAACGTGTATCAATGTATGCTAAAGAGCACAACTATTGAATTGGACCGAATTGACCGAATTGAAAATTCACCCTTTGGGTGCACGTAATGAATAAAAGCAAGCATTATGTATCATATTTTTAAAAATGTATTGTACATATATAGATACAACTATTAAACATTTCATTTGAAATTATTGGCTTTACATTTAAATTCATTAAAGTTTGTGAAGACAATACAATTAGTTGTCAAATATACAATAGGAAATCAATATACACATGGTATTATGTTTGAATAATTAACTTATTGAGAATACAATGCCTTTACCATGCTTTGAACGAAGACAAATTAATATAAGTTAACTTTGAGAATTACTCATCTTTGTGTTATCTCAGTGTTAATATCGTCACTTACATACTGTAAAGTGTGATCGTTAAAGTAGCATGACCCTATCAAGCTGATCCATACTTCAAGTACTGAGTTTTCTATATTGTGAGACAACTGTTAATTTAACGGTCTCAGTACTTACATACAAAATTAGATTCCGAAACACAATGACGAGTAGGGAGCCTCATAATATATTGATTCAGAACATAACAACATACTATTAATGATTTCACAGTAGATCTAACTCTTATTCAGTGCATACCTTAGACATGTTTGCTTTCTTCGGTATATATTTCTCCGGATCAAGCCAATATATTTTGTAACTATTACATACACATAAACTTAAGTAAGAAAAAAAAATGCATGAATTAACAAATGCATACGTGAAGCCATGACAACCATTATTATATATCAATGATGACACAACAATTAGTTGACTTGCTAATCCATACATGCATACCAACCTGAACTACACGACGCATTTACGTTAGTGTCTAGTGCACCCCTATTGGCTTTGTTTAGGTCATTTCAAGTTAGCCTATAACTGTCTTCTTCTGAATAAAATTTACACAACCATCAACGGACTAACTAAAATATGCGCCCCCACTCCACACAACTACACGAAGCATTTACGTAATCATATATCAGTGTAGTTGTGCGTATGGGAGAAACATGGGGTATAGATAATAACTCTACTGCTTGATCCTTTATAATATATTAGGTTAGGCTTACACTTAAAACGGTTGTAGACTGCTCTGTAGATTGCATTTAGTAGTTGTACGAAGAAATGCATAAGATGTTATCTTTACATCTTGAGCAAAATACCTCAATACAAACACAGCGGAATCTGCTGCTAAGTGATATACAGAAAAATATTAAATGCTTAGGATGAGTAGTGAATCAACAATATTATTTTACCAACAGCTTGGTCTAAGGAGGACAGGCCCCACCAGTGTTCATGTTAATAAGTGCTAGATGTAATATATTTACATGCGAGGGTAAGTTCAACACAAAGAACGATATTGTCACAGCGAACAGCATTTTGGCTACTTTTGCCATTGGATTCCGATCTTTTCTTGCGTTGGAAGCTCGTAGATGATTTCGACGTTTGAAGGACCTCAGAAGATCAAAGACAATTGCCGTCATGAGCAAGACTATACACACGAATGAAAAGACAAGCTTAAAGACGGTGTTGGTGTAAACGAGTCCTTGCACTATATTATAAAGATTAGAATAATCAAGCTTGATGAAGGCGTCATCGCACAAAAAGGAAAACTGTACAAACCGACTGCTATTAGTCCCAAAGCAGCGACGACTTAGCCTTAGTCGGCGTGAATATTCGGTTCACGACAAAAGGGCGGCAAATTCGAATGTAATTTTCTGCGGTCACAAACACCACCATCCACACGGAAATGAAGCCACAGACGTAAGTTAGAAAGACGATTATCTGACAAACGCCATTTTTAGAGCTTAGCTCCAGTCGGAATGTTCTGGAAATCCAGGGAATTAGAAGTGTTGTCAAGAAACCGTTGTCAGAAAGTGCCCTGACGGCCAAAAATATGCTGCATGAATTGTTCCTTAGCGATTTGTGCGACAAGTTTGCGTCTATATAAAGAGTGTTCATGCATGAATGATGTAGTACACGCATGAACCGTATTAATGTTAATTCAAAAATATTACCAGCATATATAAGAACACGTGAAAGTAGAATTAAGAAATATACCGATGGACTCATGAATAAGCATTGGTTCAATTACTGATTTACTAGAGGTTGCAACACACAATACAAAAATGGCAAACATTTCAAAGAACGTTCAAATAATTTTATTCTCAATATTAAACTCAAATACGTTGTGTAATCTAGTTCAAACAAGGATTTGTTATTTATCAAAAACACTACATCATTAGTGCATGAACACTCTTTATATAGAGGCAAACTTGTCGCACACATAACACCGGTTCAGAATGGATTATACTATATGATATTGTTTAAAATATATACATTTACCAAAAAACTTATTCCAGATATTTGTCTCATACAACTTGTATGTTGGCCTAAAAGAAAAGCATCACCGTTCTGATGCTACCAGTTCTTAGTTAATTAGCCAGAACATAGGATAAACAAAAATATATATCTTTAATCCGTACTGAATAAAAAATAGTTTTTGACGTACAGAACTACTTAATTATTAACGCATAAACCGTAATCCAGTGATACTGAACACAAGCACGTTTCATTGAAAAGCGATCGTTCGTTTTTGCGAATCAACGGCAGAACATAATTACAAGGAAATCTCGTTTGACTGCCAACAGTCATGCGTTCCGGGTAAATCCAGTATTTGAAATCAGATCTGGTAGTCTTTGTATCTATATAAAACACATGGGCCCACACTTATCATCTTGCGAATTGATTACACAAATGAATGTTAAATGTTAATCCCTTAGCGTTGGTAGAAAGACACGCAAGTGTATATAAGTGCAGTTAAAACAATGTTATTTGAAAATGGCAACAAGGTAAGGGATAAGTTCAAGATCAACTATTTATTCGGTTACATTAATCATTTGATTAGACGTCAAAAATCACATGTAAAAATATTAGCCAAAATGTATTATTCCAAGTTTGAACGAAAACTCATGCCAACCACGTTGAGGTGAAAGAAACATTCACACGTTGGTCAAATATGACCAAATGTTTTTGAAACCCCATACGCCAGTAGTACATTACTGTACCACATCTTTCCAGAACTGAAGAGCGAGAAAATTAGGAGCAGACGACAATAAACTCGGGTTTTTATCGTCCATGCTGTTGTTCATTTTTCCAATAGATTAATAGGGTAACGTGTATTGAGAAAAAAAAACACGTTTTGGACAGTGATTTTAGTTGTGTGTATACAGTGACAAAGACAATATTTAGAGTTAATTTACATGCTCATACATTCTTCAGGTCGCCAAAAGACACCAGGTGTGAAGTTCTTATATATGAATTTACTGCAGAAAATAACGCAGACAAACTCGCGTTTTAAAACTTCCAAGTTAAATCGTATGCACACAGTGGATTATAATATCGCTTTCGTTGCAACCTCAAATCGGAATAAATAGGACAACACGCACATCGCATACTGAGGGTTATGGCCATTATAACGTTCTTTTCTAAATACCCTTAAATGACAAACTACTTGAGTGTACAATTACTGACTCTATCTTGTCAATATATATTTATCTGCTTGGAACTTTGATAACCCATACCTTAGGGTCTACCTGCTATATTTATGTTTTATTATTTTTAATTTCTACATATGTTTCTGTTCAATCTGTTTTATGTATAATTCATTATTGTTGATCTCAAAGAAAACAAAGCTATACAGCATATGTTCAGTAAAGATTAAAATTGTTTAAAATGCCAGAAACAAACTATTATTTTAGAGTGAATCCAATAGAAGATTAAATTTACAACGAGATATGCGTCACGCACTGTTGAGTTTTTCATGAAGCTGATATGTTATTGTGTTACGAACATGGCTTATAAAGGCTATTTACTGTTAATAGTTTGTGTATCTTTTCAATGGAATAATGCTTAGTTTGTAATTTAGAATGAAAGAATGGTATTCTCTAAGATCACACAAACAGTTCCACGCAAGTGTTCTCCAGATGGCGGTTAAACATGTATGTGCTGTAAATGAAAGTATGACAATCAAAATGTTTTATTAACACATGGGTCAATCATGTGTATGTGTTCAGAGTGTAATCGAAACAAAAATTGAGACAATATTAAACAAAAATAACCCACACAATAATGGTCTTTTTTATTATGTATGTTTTTTGAAGAATACAATAAGGATTAACGAATTCTTAATATTGCATTCTTTCACTGTATGTCATTAAAATATTACGATGCAATAAATCTCTGAATCATAAACACTTGATAATGACGGAATACATGTGTTGTTGCAAATCGTTGTTCACAGCTTAATATTCAAAGTGTATTAAACTTGTATATCCCCTCAGCAAATCATTTGAATACAGTATGTTGAAAGAGTCTGGAGATACACCGTGATAAAATATTTACTTAAAAAAGCTATTCTTAACGTACCGCAAATCAACACCACGCACATACGCCCGAATACTTTACGCCGTTGTAGTTGTTATTGCGAGCTCGCCATTGTCTTCTCGCTTCTATAGGTGTTTGTCAATGTTAGGTCTTTTCGTTTTTTTCAGTTAAAGTTTTATGTTACGGCTCAAGTTTAACTTTGGAACAATAGTTAACTTAGTTATGTAATATGGTCGTCTGTACGTTTGTGTATTGTGTACGCATCACAGACGTAGACAACGATTAGTGAAGACTTTTGATCAGAATATGTCGATCTGTAGTAGAGTATGCCTTAATTGGAAGGCCGAAATGTCAGAATATGTGTAGTACTGACGCGGTCGATTGGCACGTTGAAAAAAAAACGTTCATTAGGCGCAAACTCAGTAGGTTGTTCATCATTAACACGCCATATGTGCTACCTAATGGCAATACGTACCTCCGACAACGATCCTTATTACGGCATCAGTTTTGTACGTGCACTTTTTGCCAGTTTTAATCATGGTACAGAACAATTACCACCATGCCCATTTTCGTTTATCTCGTTTTATAATCACGGCACATGCATTTCTTCGCAGGAGTTGTTGAAGAAATACGGAAAAGTTCCGGTTTCATGGATCTTAATGTTAATTATACTTGTTATTTACATAAACAGGTGGACGGATATGGGTTGTATACGGGGCTAAATTGGCAACCCAGATGCAATTGATTAACGACAGCAGCAATTAACATGAGCGCGAAATAAGTGTTTGTATACATTCTGTACTTTCTGAATAGACAAGTTGATATTCATTTGAAAGTATAAATTAAACATACACATACACAAACACTCTTATTCTTTGAATAATATAAACAAAATTCCGGAAAAAAAACGTGTACATATCTACATGTTTCATTTGTTTTCCTAGAAACAAGTTTAATAAATGAGCTTATAGGAAAACGTGTTTACATTTATCTAGACGTACACTTGATTCAAAATCAGTTTATTATAAAATGTTATACTATTTCATATAAAGTTTGTGTATTTATTTCAGGTACGGTCTGCGAGACTGTTACTCGAAATGAAGGAGGTCATACATGTGCAGTTCAATTCTTTATATCTATACCTCTTTAAATTTAACAACGTATTAAACTCTCAAATATTGACAATGGAACACCGATATATACGAGTGCGTATTGATGTAATAACGGCTTAAATTTTCAGTGCAAAAAAGACACGCCAGTTTGTTACATATCCCCTATCATTTGTCTTTCTTAAGAAAATTGTGTTAATCAAATTTATACACTTAAGTTTTCTCGACGTACTGCTTTACTGGAATAATTAATTATCTCGATTCAATAGTCCTTCGGAAGTGCAAATATGACATTATGTTCGATTACTTACGAGAAATCACACCAAGCAAACCAATCACCCGCTATGAAACCTTTCGGTCCATTATAAAATAATACATTAACAACAGCGGATCTTACTTTGTCAGTTTACAACACTATGTGCACTGTTATTGTTTAGCTTAATTTATAGTTTACCACAGTTACTGAACGGATATGTGCACACTCAAAATCTGATAAGAATAAGTTGGCACAACGATTAATCATATATATTATGGTGTTGTGCATTAGAGTAAGTTAATACACATTTTGAAGATAAATGTACTGTTTTGCGGTTCGGCATGACGAATAAAATATAATACCTCGCAAAAAGGCAATTTATTGCCCGCATAAAGAGCTTCAGAGCATTATTATACCTCTTTGAAAGTTCAGTTCACGTTAAATAATTTAACTTGCCATTACTTTATATTATTCAAGTAATTAATATCATCAGATTTATTTATTCGCATGGAATGGTTCAACTGCGTAAACAATACATTTTGTCATTTACATTTCATATTACGTGTGTTTGGTTCTATATACATACATACCAACTCGACAACACACGTTGGTTTATTTATTTGAATCCGCAAAACAATACGTGTATGCGACTATTGCAATTGCTGTTCGTGAAATCATTATAGTCGCGTCGTAACGCTAAGTTAACCATCGATTTTCAGGCGTTAAGGAATAACTTAATATAATTATGCTCTTCGTAGAATGTTGTGAGATAATACATACAGCCATACACGTAAGTCGATTTGCCATGGTCAATTAAACAGCTAGAAATCAGGGCCATTATTACTTCTTGAATAAAAATTTCGAAAAAAAATATGCTATATATATTTTCCGTATGGCCATATTTTATGATTAGAACACCGTTTTATGCATGGATCTCTAGAAACAAAATAAGGTAGAAAAGTTTATATCATTCTTCACCGAGGTAGTTGTTGCCAAACTGGAATGAGGCTTATTGCGTGTTAAGATTGTGTGTTCGTATGTGATCTGTGTCTGTTAAACGTACCGACCATTCCAATCGCAACAGGAAGACCCGCTCAAGTATCAACGTGTCGCTAACGGGTGATATCTTGGTAAAAGGTCCATGTAGTATATTCATAGGACGAATGGGCCGAATGGGAATTTCTGAGAATTCGGTTCCACCTATTTTGTTAAATAAGATATATAAGATAATCAAGCGTTCATTCGTATGATTTTGTAGAAATTGTGGCCTGGATGTATAAGTGCAAGTATCTACAATAGTATCGAACATATGCGTAGAAAAACTTTTACTTGTCAACTTATTTCAAATGTTTATTGAAGAATGTCTGATGTAAAACTTTGTATATATGTATCAAAGGCTGATATAACAGAAGCTCATTATGGCTCTAAGACATATTCTGTTAATCGCAAATTGGCACACCGTGTATGTGCAATAATTTCCTTTAACTTTAACAGAAAAATACAGTTAGTTTGTTAACTTTATGACATTTAAACGAATTTCTAATGAATATTAAGCATATCATGAACCCTCGTCTCTATACAGTTAATTAACGCATCTTTTGTAAACCATTTTTTGGGTTTCGGATACGAATGAATTTAGTTTGCAGGATTTTTTTTATTTATAATTTATGTTAACATTGAGATGTATGCATTTCTTTTTTATTTCCTAAACATTATCGCTTTCGCATAATAATTTATGCATCTTGTAAAAACGTACACAACACCTACTGCATTGGAATTATTAGAAAACAGGGGTTAGCATACGCCCACAGCAGTAATGTCACCGATTTACTTATTTTGAAAGTGACTATGTAGAAATACAAGTTTGAATAGACAAATGTGCATTTTAATCATTTTACCTGACTAAAGTGGTCACATATATTTATGCAAACTAGTGATATTAGTTAAGTTCAACTATTATTTTGAAAGTAACACGTGTGCATATTTTTCATTGAATTATACTTTATTGGTTACAGATAATTATATATAACATATATACCCAAACCGGAAGACACAAACACAAATAATTATGATACTGCAACTACTACTACTACTACTACTACTACTACTACTACTACTACTACTACTACTACTACTACTACTACTACTAATACTACTACTACTACTACTACTACTACTACTACNATTAGAGAATATTTCGTATTTTGTTTTCATCACGCGAGACCATAGCGTTATTCAGTTTGTTGATTATTGGCTGATTGTAAAACCTGGAAGGAATATACCTTTCACGAAGATCTTCACAGAACGAACATACACGTAAAAAATGATATATGTTTTCAATATAAGTCGTGCACAAGGGACATTACTTTTCGTTTCGTTCTAGATATATTGTGAGGACGCATTATGTAGTTTCACAATTTAGCGCTGACCGATGTGTAATCTAACCGACCAAGAAGAAAGCGTTTACAACAGAACTAATGCAAAAACGCTGTAATCCCCTTACTGCACAATTGTGTCGCGTTCTGAGAAGACTGGGCATAATGCATGTACGTTAAGTGTCGTCCCAGATTAGCATGTGCAGTCCGCACAGGCTCATCATTGACGACACTTTCCGCTTTTATGACATTTTTCGTTTAAATGAAGTCTCTTCTTATCAAAAATCCAATTTAGGCGGAAAGTGTCGTCCCTGTTTAGCCTATGCGGACTGCACAGGCTAATCTGGGACGACACTTTACGCACATTCATTATGCCCAGTTTTCTCAGAACGCGACACAATTAACTCGAACATTAGGCCCTCCTACCAGTTCTTGGTCTGGAATCAGAGTTTAAAAATGTACGCGACACAGAAAACAACGAAAAACTAAAATGCTGTTGAAACATGTTTGTGTGAAAATTTGCCATTTTGAAAGATCCTTGAACATTGTTCCATTCGTTTAATGAATTTCGCTTCCTTGCCAATGGTATAAAACTACATACATCTGCTTGTTTTGTGAATAACATACCGTGAAAAATCACATTATGTGCTATACTTTGATAAAAAGAACGGAGAATTAACTTAATAAATGACTAGATACTATGACTTTTTTTTATAAAGATGTAGTTGATACTGTTTTCGGATTCATTTCATCTTGCCTCAGAAAGTTACGGTTCTGGTTCTTTAATATCTACATAACCACTGCGTAATTAAATAGCAATTAAATTTAAATGTATTCTCATTGTATGCTATTTAATTTAAATCGTGTTGCTACGAGGTTAACTTTCACTTAAATGCTATAAGAATAACTCTTGGCCAAATGTGAGGTTTGGAGCTTCTGAAAACAGGTTTAGACCCCAAATGATTTGAATTGACCGTTCCAAGGCAATGACCCCAGTTTCGTCCGTGTTTTTTGTGTGAATACATGTCTTGTCTATTACATACATGTGTGCCTCTTTTTTTGGCAATGGTTTCTTGTCATAAATAAAGGACCACATTATCATGTGATAATAATTATTTTTATGAATGAACTGTCAAATGTGTCCATTCTTATAAAACATATTTTTGAGAAGTCCTCGGTAAATCGTCAATATCATCATCAGCAGCAGCAACAGCAGCAGCAGCAGCAACATAAGCTGCATCTTTCGGTTTCATCAAGAGATATTTTACACATATCCTCGATGTATTCACAATTTGGAGTACCATTACTAACAAAGTAAACGAAGACACTGTTAAAGAAAAATCATGTTATCTATTAATAATAATTAATATATAATCAGTTAAAAAATAACGTACTTTAACTTAGCAATGTGCAGCTACCGATACTCGTTACTAATTTGAGATAAACAATATGATAGTTCAACATACAAGGCACACATATTTTAAAACATACACATACACTGTTCAAACTGTATGAAAAATAGAATTAGACAACTCCCTGTCTCGTTACATATTAACAAATAAGTTTCGATTTTTACAATTTTTTACAAACACTTCTAGACATGAATATCATATATTTTCCTATCATGATCATGTCGTACCACTACATGCATTAAATTAAGTTATGAGTCCGGGGTTATCTGAAGTCGCACAGAAATTCGATTAATGACGTTGTGCAACATTAGTTCGTTAGAATCGTCATCAACACCGTCATTATCAAGTGCCCGGTCATACATTCGGAATCGTTTCACAGCAACATTCTTCCGTGCATCCAGTTCCTGTTGAATCGGGATGTATTTTTGCAGTGGATGATCAAGGCAAAAATCACAACCGAATTCCAGATTAATCTCAATTGTCTGAGTACATGCAGTCAGTGTGTCAACAAGTTCGCGTAATTCGGATGGAAGCAGTTTATCGCAGAAGATATTTAAATACTTCAATGTTTGAGGTAGCTGTAGGGCGACGTATGTATGCATATACCGTGTAAGCGTTTCTAGCTGTGTGAGCGATGATAGTGACTGGGACAACGACTCTTTGTGACTTACTCTAAAACCTCCCAACACACCATGCACACTAAGACTCTTGATATTTAGACCATACAAAGCCGCCCACAGTCTGGGGCTGTCGTGAGGCACATCAATACTAAGCGTTGCCAGCTGTGTGAGTTATACTAGTGACTGAGATATCAACTGTTTATGACTCACTCTAAAATCTCCCCACATACCACTCAGACTCAGACGCTTGATATTCAGACTATACAAAGCCTCCCACAGTCCGGGGCTGTCGTCAGACACACCAATACTAAGCGTTACCAGCTGTGTGAGTGATGATAGTGACTGAGACAACAACTCTGCATCTTTCACCCTCAAACCTCCCCACCCACATATTAGATTCAGGCTCTTGATATTCAGACCAAGCAAAGCCTCACACAGACCAGGACATATCTCCCCCATACCTAGACTGATTGTGGAAGCTTTGTGTACATCCGTTTTTATTGTTACCCTGCCATCTGTAGATGATGTGCTGACTGCGCCTTCTTCACACGACGTTATGTTCCAGCCAAGCAGCTCACATTGCACTTGATGATCAAGTGTCAGCAAGATTCTAAACAGATCGCCTAGCCAGCTAGTGGGACATGTGACATTGAAAAGTTTAATACGTTCTATGGAGGGCAATACTGAAGGAGGGTGTGTGCACTGGGACTGATCGGCACTGTTTAGAACAATCGAGACCGGAAGTTCCGATGTGGCCGAACTGACAGAATCTGAAAAACACAATTTATATGGATACAAATATATAGTAAATTCCGTTACATTGGTTGAATGCTGCTCACATCCAAGTCACTATATAAGATTAAATTAGTACAAATTCAAGTACATCCAATGCATTAGTATAAAACGACAACCGTGTGGTATGAAATATTAAATAACATTAGTTGTATGGTTCGAATGGTTCACTGAAAATACTTCCAACATGCTTAAACGTTTAAACTATGTTTATACGAGTGCCATATTTACACTGTGTTGTATGGCATATTAGTCATTATAAACGCGCGATTATATTTTATATATTCACATTATCTTATACGCTGAATGTGCCGGATATATACTCAACCTCTTTGCAAAGTTTGGTCAGTTTTTACAAAGGCTCGTCGACATGAATTTATATGGTTCTCCAAAAATATCAATTTCGTGAACATGTAAATGCTTGGTTTTCTGATTTCAAAATAAAATATTATAATTTGCGTTGGTCAGTCGCCTTTGAATTTGTTTGTGATAAGTCACGTTTAGGGGTCACTATAGGAGGTGGGTCTTGTTTATCACATGTTAGTTTTATGACTAAACAACCAAACACAAATCAATGGTTTCATTTATATATAATAAAAGCACCTACATGTGCAATCAGTTGTTGATCATATGTCGTCATTGTTTGCCTTCGATCTGCCGCGTGTTGGCTTACAAAAACTACAACATCCATGGCAACCACAATACGCTCACTGGGCATAAAGAGTGTTAACAATTAGCGCTTATCCTTACTAATCTTACGAAGGTAACGGTATCGATAAAGCTATACTGTCTAAGCGTTTTATAGGAAGTGTTAAGTGTCAGCTTAGTACACAGTGGTATGCACTCTCAGTAGTGTAGTATCTGGATTACAAAACACATACAAGAGATATGCGCGGATAACGTTGTATAAACATGTATTTCCTGCCAAAGGAAATTTAACAATCAAAAAATATACTTATCTTTCTTTGTACAACCATTAGAATGTACCGTACCCATCAGTTCAGTGTGAAATTAATGTATTTTGTTGAATCATTATGCAGTGTTCGTATGGACTATGAACTGTTTTTTTCTTTTGTATTTTTTTTATTCTGAAGGTGTTGTGTTTGAAATTTTTGCTTATTTCGCCTTCCATTTACATATTATTTTTTTAAATAAAGTGAGTATATTTTTAATACGGAAATAACTTCAATAAAGTTCAGTAAAACATGCTATATTTTATGTTATCCACTAAATGCGCAAAGTTAATACCATTTTTAAATTCCTTAAGCAAGGACCATCAAAAACATTAAAAACATTGACCATAGTTTGTCAAGTAAATATTATAGCTGTACACAAAACAAAAGTAACCCGTTACAATATTCATTATAGTTCATGCAGTATCTTACTTTTTTTCATTTCAAAAACATTCACGTTTCGTAAAATAGTAATTCAAACATGTTTACGTATTATCTATTGTCCAATCCAGCGTCTGTATTCAAAAATATGTTTATGATTGTCTTGACGTTCACAAATTGATATTTAAGTGGCAGTATCACAATGTTTAGGCTATAAAGTAGTTCTGCACACGAACTTATGTCTGTACTATAATACATGTAGTGTATACCTTAAGCTTCCAACCACACCACACAATTAATGAGCAAAGTTTATTTAAACATTTTGCCTGGTTCACATTCACTATAAATGAAGATCTCCTCTGAAAGGCAAATGCATTATTAACACAGAATACCAGTACTGCTTTAAATTTTCTACTAATATTTTTGTATAACTGTATTTTCAGTGAAATGTTTGTTCAATCACAAACTGTGAAACTTAATCCAGTTTAGGGTTAGAAATAGTATGGACAACATGAACAAAATGCGTTTGATACTGTGGGAACATTAATCTAGGTGAACTATTATTAATGATTATGCTATAAATTGACTGGTTTACACTTGTGAATGAGTGTGCTATATATGTTATATATTATATAACAACGTTTTATGTAGGCAAATGTAACTGATGTTAATGTAAATGTCAAACATGGTTAAATAAATGAAAAAAAAACTAGAAATGGCGCGGCAGATGCCGACGCCAATCCCCACGCCGCATAGATGTTATATTAAAAGGTAATTTTGGTTGGGCAAGGCCTATGTTGGTGGTGACCCGGGTGGGTAATGTGGACATGGATGGTCGTGATAGACGGTGTTGTCATAAGAGATGTTCAGTATTAATTTGAAGTCACTTGGTGAATAAATGAAGAAGTTATGCAAAAAAAAAAAAAAACATTTTCATACGAAAAAAAATTGGGTACGAAAAAAATGGGTAAGAAAAAACATTTTGGTACGAAAAAATATTTCGGGTCAAAAAAAAAATTGGGTACGAAAAAAATTTGAATACGAAAAAATTTGGAAACGAAAAAAAAATTGGGTACAAAAAATTTTTTGGGTACGAAACAAATTTTGGGTACAAAAAAAAATTGGTTGGGTACGAAAAAAATATTTGGGGGAACGGGTAAGTAGTACCCGTGGACCAAACTCCAAATAGTGCACTGTCGCACATATGCTCATAACTACCATGTGTGTAAGTTTCAAGGTTCTAGTGCTTATAGTGTAGGAGGAGATAGTGGCCAGGTTTTACTATAGCCATATAAGGAAAACTGCCCCGCCCCTCATAATTTTTGACCCAGGGGTCAGATCAAATTTCCAAATAGTGCACCGCCGCAATGTTGCTCATAGCTACCATGTGTGTAAGTTTGAAGGTTCTAGTGGTAAAAGTGGACGGACAGACAGCAAACATTTGGGCACGGACAAACAGCGGAGATCAATACAATATCCCCACGCTTTTAAAGCGTGGGGATAATAATCTAGGTCCGGCAAGCACTTGGGATGCATTAATTAAGTGCGTGATACTTATCGTTTTGTAACTCAGAAAGCGCCATTATAATCGTTGACGGAACATTCACTAAGAGCCTAGTTTCTAACGAGCTGATGTAGTTACTAGTAAATCAGGAAACGTTTATCAGACTATGATCAATACACAAACATAGCACATATCTTGAGCGTTTAACACAACGAATACACATTGGATAAAAATGTATGTTATTGTATATTTACCATTAAGCAATATGTTGTTTCCATTTAGATATAATGTTTTCAGCTTGCGGCACGTTGACAGGTCAAACTTCATATAAGATGAGGACTCATTATTTGTTGGTGGAATGCGTCTGTTTTCATAGAAATTCATGTCTGCCAAAACCTTTAAGGAAATGACATTGGGTGCGTTATTTGTCCAAATTCCATACAGGTCTATGTTGTGCTGCTTGAAGTAGAAGTAATTGAGTTTGAGGGAAATATCAGTATGTTCATTTGCAACAGCTTCTCTGTATCCTGCCAGTATGATGTCTTGAAATTCGAACTGTTCATAAAAATCAGTTCGTTCATTCATCATGCTCGATAGCTTTTCCGCGCCCGATTTGTCCAGCCCACACAGAAATATAAACACCTGTGATATGTCCAGATATGCACCCTTATAACGGGTAAGATAGCCAGAAATGACGTCATCAATGAGATTGGAATTTCGGGCGATATGATAAGCAGCGAGAAATTCCTGAATGCTCAAGTGGATAAACATATATAATGACGAGGATCGCAGTGTAGAGGCATTTCGTGTTGCCGATAAAATTCCGGATTTTAATGCAAAGTCCTTTTGTTCTCGCTCAGCCATCTTGAATTTCTTTAATTCCATAATGCTAAACACTAGCGAATTTTCCTTTGTACTTAAAAACAACAAATGAAATGCCATTTCAGCAAGACGATTCAGGTGTTCGATATTGGGTTGTATGTATTGCGTCCCTGTGAAGCAAGGAAAGGAAGGCTGTTGACATTCACACATTGCACTGTTCGCTTTCTTAAACAGACTTTCCAGTAAGAGAATGTAAATTTGACACATAGAGCCTTTCAATTCCATTCCATCTGCAAAAGAACAAACAATGACAGAGAGCATAATTGGCGATGACAGTAACTTGCTGAGCTTCTGATTCCGTATGTAACGCCTAAATGCTCGGTGTTTTGTGTTAAGGTCTTTCTCATCTACCATCCCACTCAGGATTATTCTGCTGAGCGCAAACGGCTGTTTTATTCCTTCCAGTTGCAGCAATGCGTCGATGTCTGAGTGCCTAATTTGCCCTTCAGCCAATTTCCAAGGTCGAGTTGTAATTAACATCACACATTCGCTGTGAAATGCTACCAATATCGGTAAGTTTGGGTGACCATCAGGGCCAGTCCACTCATCTAGACCATCCAGCAGTACCAAGCAACGCTCACGTTTCATGATCTCATTCACTAGTCGGTAAGCCTTCCCTCGATCTTCTGGGGAGAAGTATATCGAGTCTATTAATTGTGTTTCAATCATATCAGTTACGTTTAACTGTTTAACAGANTGTTAATAAGTGCTAGACGTAATCTGTTTACATGCAACGGTAAGTTCAACACAAAGAACGATATTGTCACAGCGGACAGCATTTTGGTAACTTTTGCCATTTAATTCCGATTTTGTCTTGTGTTGGGTGCTCTTCGCTGATTTTGACGTTTGTAGGACTTCACCAGATCACAGACAATTGCCGTCATGAGCAAGACTATACACACAAATAAAGACACTAACGTTAAGACGGTGTCAGTGTAGACTAGTCCTTGTACAATATTATAGAGACTAGGATAACTCAAGCACGATGAAAGCGCCATCGCCAAAAAAGGAAAACTATGCAAACCGACTGCTGTCCCAAAGCAGCGACACCTAGCTTTGCCTTAGTCGGTGTGCATATTCGTTTGACGACGAAAGGTTGGTAATTCGAATGTATTTTTTAACGGTTAAAAACAAAACAATCCACACGGAAATGAAGCCACCGACGTAAGAAAGAAAGACGATAATTTGACAGACGCAATTTGAGGAGCGTAAATCCAGCCGAAAAGTTCTGGAAATCCAGAGTATTAGAAGTGTTGTCAGGAATTCGTTGTCAGAAAGTCCCCTGACGACCAAGAAGATGCTGCAGGAGCTGTTCCTCGGTGATGTTTGCATGAAAACGACTGTCGATACAGTATTTCCAATAATTCGAATGATGCAAAGTATTGGAATAATGTAAAGTTCTATATAACGCGTGATAGGGTGTACACCTGTTTCATCCCCTGTAATATTCATATAAAGTTCAACGTGGTTTTCCGTCGAAGAGGATGTTTCGGTAAGTTTTGACATGTTGTAGCGCGGAATCGTATTCATACTAATGGAATTCCTAAAAAGGAAAGTTTCATTCACGCACGGTATTTATTGGTTGCTGAACTATTTGTTTAATGAGCATTTACCAAATTATAATGTATGAGTGGAAAACATGTATACAGAAGTTATTCCAATGATCAAGATCATTTAAAACATACACACATTGTGAAACCACTTATTAAAGGGAAAACACGTTTAAGACTAAACAAAACTTATTTCCTTTATTTTCTGTTCATTAAGCTCAATAAACAGTTGACTACATAAATACTATTTAAGTATTTAGTAGAAACACACACACGAATACAACATTAAAGTACCAATACACGTTTTAGTTGAATTGTCATCTATCGAAATGATTAAAAAAGCTTACATGTAAATCGACAGAGAACATTATTACAGTTCATTGCACAATTCAGATCATTTTATAAACTTAAGTACAGTTTAGGTGCTGATATTAATATTTTAAAGCTCCGTAACTTGACGTGTTTATATGTTTACTGTAACTTTACGATCCCTAGTTAGAACGACCATTTTACAGCACATACTGGTTGATTTATTGTTCACTAGTTTAGCAATTTATTATTTTATAAATTATACTATGTATCTTAGAAGTCAATTGATATATAATATGTCATTTCAAGCATCAGCTAATTTCAATTGGAATAGTCACCCTTTCCAGAATTACAAGAAGTAATATAACACCGATCATTCCTTTATTTAAAGCAGACAACCAAACATATAATTGTACGACACATTTATCTTTTAATTCATCAACATTAATACGTTTGAAATATGCTTCTTGTTTGTTAACGATGAGAAACTGAACAGGGCGAAAGATATTGTGCAAAAATACGTATACGATTTGGAGGTATATTACATTTTAGCCTTTGATTGTTTTTACTATTTTAAATCAAAGCACTTTTAAAAACTCTTAAGATAGGTGCGCATGTAACAACGCAGGTAAAATGATAGAAAAGATTTCGTCATTTTGGTTGATCTGACATTCTTTGAATTTCATTAATCTGATATTGTGTTTCAGTAATGATTAATATATTTATTTTAATTTCTTTCTTCATGTACATACTTGATTTAAAATATTATGTTTTATCCTATCATCAGACGTGCATTGTCAAAATAAATCACCGTGGATTTTTTTTTCGTTTTTTTTTTCAACACTGTTAAAATATAGCTGTCACGCGCGGCGGACTACTTTTTGGATTTATACATGAAATGTTTATATTTCAAATCAATATACCGTATATAAATTAAAGCCGAATTTCCACTTAAATTTATCTCAAAACCGGCATTCCGTACTTTTATTTTTCATTCTATTGATTGCGCAATTTATGACGTTTCTCGTGTGACGTAATTTCTGTGACGAAACACACCAGTTTAATTTTGACTGACGTAGAGTGTGACGAAGTGGAAGGTTTATCGAGTTCATAAACACATTTGAAAATAGACTAGTGATAGGACATACGGGTCTTTATTTAAATATGCTAAAATAATTATTCAAGACCCTAAATGCGAAATCGTCATATTTGTGTTAAAGGGATTTTTTATGGATTTTAAAGGATAATTAAAGGTAAGATACTAGTTCGAACGTTGTTAGGTTTTTGTTTGTACTTTTCATCGTCTTTTCAACAGAAAATGGAAGTACATATCGTTGTTACTGTATTTTTATTAGGATTGGATTAAAGTTAGCATTGAGGTAAGCGTGTTTTTATACCAAATGGCGATGAAGAAATCAATTTTGTTGTGTGTGCAGAACTTTAACTCGCCATAAAAGCAAACAAAACTGACGAAAATAAACATGGTAATTACATAACTTTAGTGAGTAGAACAAGAAGTAGTACATGTTTGACTTTGTTATGCCAGTTCAGTAAAAAGTGTGTAAAAAGAAGAGTTGTTTATAGACTAAAATTTACATTATCGGCGGGGATAAATGCTAAATCATGTCTGACGTAAGTTCAAAATGGCAGCCATTCTTTTGTTTATTGCAGTGGTGAAACTAGAATTTTAATATGAACAAAAGCGTTTGTGTTCTACTTGAGTGTGTAACATTTGGAATGCTGATTAAATTTGAATCGAGGCATATAGTGATATTTTTGTCTTGTTACTCTGCTTTTGCTTCGAATTCTTAAGGACTATTTCGAGTGGCGTAAACGGGAAAGAGCACACACAATTTTAATATTATTACGCAAGGTTAGATTCAGTTAAGTTAATCTGATTTTGATTTTTGATTGCATAAGAAACAAATTAAGTATAAAAAAAATGTAGGATAAATAGTATATTGATGGGATAAATCGAATACTAGAGCGGTGCAGAATAAAACGAAGTTCATTTTGCTCGGCCGGAAAATCTGAACCACGAGCCTTGGCCTAAGCCTCGCAAAATAAACTTCGCTTTATTCGGAATCGACCTAGTATTCTCTATATACCAACTATGTCGCCTCTGCGATTACAATATCGGAAAAAAACCTCTTCACTGTTTATGGTTCTGAGGCAACAACCGAAGAAGGAGCTATTGTTTTTTTCCCAACATCTGAAGTCTCTTTATACACAGGTATTGGATTCAGTTTGCGATAAATAAACGCGCCATCGCAGTTATATTGGCGGATCTTACCATTTGTATTTTTTTCTTGAAAATCACGATCCCACGTGTTTGCTCACCGTTGTTAGAAAGCTGTTTACTTATTTATATCAGATTTCACATTTCCGTGAATTTGTTACTTCAATTATCACAGACACGATAACAATGGGCAAAAGCGATGTTCTTAGAAATAAGTTACACATCTTATCCCACGTGTTGTCGGTGTCAAATCAAGAAAAATAAACAAGTATAATAGTAAACTTGATATTTGTTTCAAGGCGGATATCAATAACGCCGAAGTGATTCGTTGTTATAAACTAGTGTTGAATTGGCTTTTCATACGGTCCTCTTTCTTGAACGATACTTAATTTCTGTCTGACATATTCGTGAATTGTAAACGTATCTGGTATTTAACCAACTATTTCAAATAAAATATGCGTTTTTGTAAATGAAATACATGTACTTATGTCGTTCCATATAAACTCATACTAAAATGATTTATGATTTAAAATACATATTTTATAATATGTGTCGTATATCAGCCAATGAAGGACGTAAACGATTCATGGAGACCCTAATAAAACACACGTTTATTAGTGGATTATTACCTTATACACGACAAACAATCCACCTATAAAATGCTTTAATTAACCGGTATGTTTGCTAACAAACCAGATCGCCCCAAGAGTTTCCGCACACCTGATTAGTTTGTCTTGATAGCACATAGAGTTAAAATCTGGGTTTCTGGTAAATGGTTTCGTCTCACGATTTAAATGTGAAATAAACAAGTACATGCCGGACACTTTAAAAGTGTGGCTGTAATAAATCATGTTTGAGATTTCAGGCACGTTAACTGGAAATTGCTCGAATGGCAGATAAGATCTGATGACACGATGAGAATTTCTTTAGACTTTCAAGTGATATAGCTGATTTGATTCATATATAGACAAACACATGTCATCCTGTTACTTGTGTGCACTCGTATCACAATACGTAAATGTGGCACGTTAAACAATAATAAATCTGCGTTATATGCGATATGTTTTTGCATGTATGAAATATCCTTTTCATACGCGACTATAGCAAACGTTACATTATGTGCTATTTTTTCTGTTTTTTGTTTTTTAATATGTTTTAATGTAAAACACTCTATTATTGACACTGTTCATTCTTTAGTATTACACATTCAAATATTTATATATTAAAGATAATTGCACTGTTAATGTAAAGTACTAACAAAACGCATGATTATTGATGTTCTTGCCATCCCCGTTTATAGCTCATGTTTAATGTTATTTAGATACAAACTAATATTAGCAGGTGCATTTAACATGACAAAATTACAATTGCACCAGAACTGTTTACACGATGACAAATATGTCAATAAATTACACAAAAGTTACCTAAAACAAATACGTACGTCCAAAACCGATGTGTAGTTATCTTCAGCATTTTCATTCGTAACCAGCAGCATGCCATTCCAACACGATACTGCATGGCCCCACACTACAAGAATAACTCGTCACTTTTAACAGACGTCATTTGAACGTTATGAATTGGTCACCTGTGTCCCTAGATTGTATAAGCGATTTAGCACCTCTCGGAATAGCACTAGTGCAAAAGTTGGATAACGTGCAGCCAGTTATGATGACCACAAATGTTTACTATATGTATTGAACATTCCTTGCGGTTTTGGATGCAAGAGCGGGCATTTTAACATAATCTAAAATATATGATGCATTCACTGTTTTGATTTGTATAGTTATGAGCAAGTATAGGTATATTTCCTTTTTATTGTAAAATCACGTGACCATACAAATTCGTTTACAATAATACATACATTTTACAAAAGGACATACTATAATTAATTTTCCATCTTCTTTAAGTTAAGCGACTATTCAAATTTGAAAAATGCATCACACGTGCTGTAAGTGTAAAATATTGCGTATGTGATAATATAAAAAGAGATACGTAAACCAGAATCTACAAGACATGTATGGGAAAATATAGTAATGGTGTCGTTATAGTAAACCCACGACTTTTTAACAAGAAACTCGCGTGACAATACAGAATTGCGTAATGAATGACAAGGGCTGTGTGTCTTGTTTTGCACCATATTGCTACAAGATTATTTAGAATGTGTTTTTGTATACTTTACAGAGTTATTTTGATAGGTTAAATGCCATAATAGTATTAAAAAAAAAAACACGCGCCTACTTAGCCAAATTGAATCAAACGGCGAAGGAAGTGAAGACATAACAACAAAAAGTGGTTCAATGGGACGGGTTTTTGTCTTTTGAATGCCTCTTGTCTTGTGGATAAGGATGAGGTGTTCATGGAGACTGCCATCTGGAAGATCGGCTTCATACAAATAAAGGGATAGTAATATACATTTTTATAATAGGTCTCAATCAACTCTAGACACTGCAGGATTTGTAGACTACTGTAGTGGACGGCAACCTCGATACTACGTTAAACTGGTTTTTAAACGTCCACTGGTGAAAATCGGTACGTACATAATGACAAATTCGTAGATTTTGTAATGAATCCTAGTATGCAAATATTAAATATAAAACATTTGTAAAAATATGCTAAGGTAAAGCATAGCAAATAATTATTAAAAACGGGTTTCATTATATTTGCACACAATCTCAAATAATATGCACAACGAATCTCGATATCCTTCGACTTCTCAGCCAATATAGTGTCGCTGTATTGCATGTTAGATGTCTCAATGCAATACGGAATATATTTATTGCGAGTGGATGGTCTCTCGTTTTTTTTCTTACCCACGGAGCGCACTCACATTGTTTCCAATGATAGCACGTGCTGGATTATTCCTGAACACGGTTTTAGTTGTAATTTACATTCATAATATGTTCAATGCTTATACAATCAAACAGTTACTTTAAGGATAAATATTGACTATGGAAAGAAATAAAATATACATAAATTATGTAATACGTTTTATAAAATTTAAAAAATATGTACATTGGATTAATTCTACTTTCGCTAGACAACAAAGTTAAGAAATCCTAACTTTACAACACGTCACTGTATTTAGATGGTTTTTAGTATAAATGTATCTGACAGAAATCCGGAGGGTCGCTGTAAACCGAATGAAATTAACACGTATCTGAGTTCTTTTCTGCTTAAAACGGATTTGAATGGTGTTAACAATTGTTACTGTCAATGTGTTCTGTCTCAATGTATGACTTAGTAGCGTTTCTTCCGGACTAAGCTGATTTTGTTCATTGTAGAACGTAAATTATTTAAGAAATAATATTTTTCTATCATGGTTTGTTGTCGAATAACCCACAGTAAGGAGTATAGATGCGTAGGAATTAAATCACGAGTGCGAAGCACAAGTGATTTGATAACACGCATTTATATTCCTTACTGTGGGTTATTCGACAATAAACCATCATAGAAAATTATTATTTCGATTCTCACACGATTCTGATTGATTTGGTTCAAGCTTTTGGACGTGAACTTTATTTTTAATTCCACGCCCTTGTTAGTACAAAGTTCAATATTTAGTGACGTCATTGAATCGTAACAAACATATGACGTCGTTTTCATTCATAATATTTTGCAAATGACGTCACTTTCATTGAGACAAAAATCGTAGAAACTAAAAAAGTCATTAGTAATATTGTATTTGATTTGACTCCTGCAAAAAGTGTTTCTCTAACAAACCATAAAATCAAATACGAATGTACACCAAACAGACGCCGATTTGTTACTGAATTTAGCAAATGTCCACTTTATCTTAACATTTAAAGCAATTCGACAATAAGATTAGTGTTAAATAAAATAATGTTTGATGGTATGGTATTTGGAATTCGTTTTACTTCCCTTAAATTCAATATTAATGACCTATTATTATTGCCTTAATTTACAAATAAAGTAAATACACTAACAGTAATCGATTGACCTTCACAAGTTTATAAATCATAAAATCCAGAAAATGTGTCTTCTGCTATTTATTATTAACTAATAATAATCATGTATTAATCATTTTTATGAACTGTAATGCATTCATAACAATTATGTTAATACAAGTATTGTTTATTTCTTCGTGATTCCAATACAAACGATAATTGGATACTTGGACTATCATGTTTGTGACAGCATGAGTCTATTAAATGGTTCCCTGGATATCGTGTGTATTGGCTGTATACGGTGAATGAACACACACTATGCGACATTCACAACGCCAACTTATTCTATTTGGATTATTTCCCGGTATATCGGTCACTTAAATACGAACTTACTCCTTCAAACATTGCTCCAAATAATTAAATTCAGTTATACAATGAATAAGCAAACATGAGCATGCATATTGGTTTTGTAATCACTGGTGCTTTCATCTCCGCGACAGCCTATCCATGAATCTTAGAATCTAAACAAATATATGATATAAATATAGTTCTAAGATGTCGTTTTGATGTTGTTAATTGTCACATTAAACTGCACTTAGGTGCTTATGATATTCCATTTACTCACTGTTTATTTGTTAGTGTATATATATATATATATATATATATATATATATATATATANTACCGATCCCTATATAGAGAGTAGCGATAGATAAGGGGAGGTAACCAATCTACCAATTTGTTTGCAATTAACAATAGTTTTTTTTAAGTATGATCTAAATCGATATAAATAAGTCCGTGGCATTTTCATTTTCCATATTTTCTCTTGATTTTATATGGTTTAAATTAACCTCAGCTTTTACAACAATGACTACAGTAGGGCACAGTTGACAGCGACAGTTTTCGGATAAACTTCCTGCATTTTGTTAAACTAGAGTTTACTATGTTTTTCAGTTGTTTTTCTCAAATAAATTGCAAAGTTTGTGTTAAAGGATTGAATTTAATGTTAAATGAATCTATTTTATCAATCATAGTGTTTATATGAGCCGTTTGCGGTCATAACGAAGATTTTAGACGATATTCATTGGTCTGTTTTACTAAGATTGTCAAAATCTAAAACACTTCAACTTATCTTTTGTTGTTGAACTTTTCTATAATGACAACATTTACATTTTGTTGAACACTGTAAGGGCTTATATTCCTTGAAATTATTCTGCTTTCACTTTAAGTACTTAAAGTGATTGTATAGCACTTATTAAATATGTTGACATCAGACAGACTGTGAACTGAAAAGGGTTGTATAATAAAATTTCTGTTGAATAGCAATCTCACAATGACATGAAAGCGATGAATTCCATGCGCAATGACAACATTCATGCATGTGTCAGCAATGTGATGAATTATATTTGATTATTTTTATTAGTATAAATTTTAATTTTCCAATTTGTCATAATTTATAGTTTTGGATATCCATATAAATGATTGAGTTCATGATCAAGTTTAACATGAAAACAATGATCTAAGATTCATAAAAACAAATATAGAAAGTAGACAGAACAAATTATCTTTCTCAAAATGCACAACCATCTACACAAATATGTGGTTATCTAGTAAGTTGAAATTTCAAATTTTGATCATTTAACTGTCAGACATGACCAAGAGGTTGCAGCTTAAGAAAACTGATTAAATGTTCTCTGTTCATGTGTTTCTGGACTATTGGAATATCGCAAAGATTGGATTGCGATTCGATACTTGTGCAGATTTTTTTCTTTGTCATATCTTAGACTATTGTTTTCAAATCTAACAAAAACATATATTTTGCTATTCTTTTTAATTCATGGGCAGTACCTTATAGTTCCTATGATGAACTACCATGATATTGGGCTAAAAGGTTGATGTGCCAAATCCACATAATGAAAAGCAGATCGGCAATATGATGAAGTGCGAACACTAAAAGATGTGCTGATAATTAGCAGGTTTGATATGATTTACACCCTGCATTGTTTACCTTTATAGTATTAAGAACACAGTATTATGTGAAGTTGGAATAAGACATCAATTTGGGATTTTTTTTTCAACAGTGCATAATATTCAGTTTTACATGTTGTATTTATTTAGTTTGACAAATTATAATTAAAAAATATACTCGCATACATAATAGCATCATAAAAATTGATTTTACTCAAAAACTAGATTTTTTTTTGATTTTTTTTAATCTTCATAAAATGAAACTGTGTCCATGTCGCGCATGAACACAGTTAAAAAAACAATAGTAAACACGATTAAAATACAATCACTGTTTATGAAAAGGTCATGGAAAATTAAATTGCTTATAAAGCTTGAAGTATAGTTTAAATACTACACAAATAAATTCAGATCATAAAATGAATAGTTTTGTTTCAGAAAATCTCCAAAATGATATCCATTCCCAGTTTGATGTCTTAATCCCAATTCACATTATACAGTATTTAAGTATGAATACTAATTTTCCTGTTGTAAAAAACAACAACATGATTATCTTATGCAAATTTATGAGGATGTTTTAATAAAAAAGCACATAATTTTGTATTGAAAGAAAAATGTATTATGTTACAGGATTGACATCAGTTCTTGCTGAAGAATTCTTGCCATAGAAGAGATAACCAGGTAACCAGGATACTTAATGCTTGTTTTCAACACTAAGGTTGGGGCAATATATACATGCATGATCTAGTAATTAATATTAAGCATTTTACTTTATATTATTGTTGTAATAAAAAGCATTGCATATACACTGTTCACTGTGCATATCTCGAGGGTTCAGATTGAATAAGGTACGAAACAATAATCTATTTTCAACTTGATAATAATATTTTAATAATAATTGATTTGTGTAATTTTCACAAATAGTAAGTTAAGGTGACTTGTTCACAGATTTTTGCATTTTTTGAAGTTTGCCATTAAATGCTTAAAAATTGATAAATTGACAACGGAACTAAAGAGCTCCAGTATAAAACGAAAAATCAAATTAAAGAAAGAAAAAAAGTAAGCCACACCTGGGCTCAAACCACTGACCCTTGGAGTAAAAGTCAACAATCCTCGTAATGTTACAAAATATAACGATAACAACAGAATTTTCCAAATTATTCAATCGTTTTGAGTGTGTAACGCTTTATAATTGTCAGGTTTTTAAATTATCATAAGATGCATATAATGGATATTTTAGAGCAGAGTAAATGTTCAGTATTACTGTTTCCTTGCAAAAAACATAACTACATTGAAGATTTGCAAATCTGAAACAATGTTTTGCAATGTTGTCAATTTATTAAAACGTGAACAAGTCTCTTTAAATAAGATAAATAAGCATAAAGGCAAAACTAACCATTACATTGATTTCAATTTCAATAAATCGAGGAAAAGTTTATGGTCTCTACTGGTGAAATGTATTATTTTTGTGTTTCTAAAGGTTAAAGGCTTCTAATAGTTAATGTCATTTTTATTGTTATCATTGCAGATCTTTACAACAGAATTTGACAAATCCTGGTGCAACTTGAGCTTACCAAGTTAACATCTTACTGTCAGTTTGGACATTGTGTGGATGACAATATGGACAATATAGTGTGTTCATATTGTGTTGTGATTGACCTTCATGAACAGATACAGTGTTTTATTTAACAGGCCATTTTTTTTTCAAGGAATATCACACATATATTTTGATTGATATGCATGAATTTGAAGAACATAATAGAACACGTTGTATCTTGTGTTGTTTGCCTGCCATCCATAAGTAAAAATATTAAGCATGTTAAAGTATGTGAAGGGAATATAATGTAAACATTTTTGTTGTTTCTGCACAATAAGTCAGATACATGAAAATCTATTTTATGATTAGTATTGTAAGTGATCTCACTATAAAATATTCTGAAAAGTATAATAAATACAGTTTGCATTATACACGTAGATGCACAATACAAATTGTATAATGAGCAGTTATATATTTGAGTTTGAAATTCATAGCTATACAAAATGTCCAATTTCTGAATACACACCTATTCCCAGTAAATGTGCATACATGTTGTTTTTTTTTAAATAAAATAAACATGTTTTATGATGTCCATATCAGTCCAGAACATATTTTGTTGATTTTGCTAATATGTTTTGTCTTAAATTCTGTAAAATGGTAATAAATATGAAAAAAAAATGTTTCCGTGGCAACTGTGAGTATTTAATGATTTATAGTACTACAATTAATTATGTCGGAAGTTTATCCGAAAATTGACACTTGCGAACATGAGTTATTTTTAAAACAAACGGATCAGCATAACATGTACATATACCCATTAATTGAAACTTCATTTCATACAAAACGGCGTCATTTCATACAAAACGCCGCTTATCGGCGTTTAAGACATGAAACTCGAAAAATGGCATAACTTCGTCAATTTCAGGAATTTGATGCTCAAATTTTCGGATTTTGACTCGTCAGATGTAGTACTTTTATAATATATTATAAACAGAAAAAGTCATTTTTTTACCGGATGGGTCACAATCTCGTTCCCAGTCACAATAATTATAACATATAATTTAGTGACCCTTATCACGGACGCATACATCATACAATTGTGTTTAACTCGTTATGATTGTAATCACGGAGCCCTACTATTAAATTCGCAATATTGATGCCGTGACATGGTAGTTTTGCAAAATCGTCATTGAAAATTGCGATATTTGAGCCACTATCCCACTGAAAGTAAAATTGTTCTTCTTGTTATGTCATTGTTATGTAAGAAACTAACAATGTATTATTCTGTTTAAAATACATTTATCAATGAACAACAATATATATTTAAATTACATAGATTATTTTATATATTAACTAGTCTGATATCAGCATATATAATGGAGTTTGCTACGTATTTTAAAATTATCCATATAGATAGATCACAAATTGGCGAACACTCTTAATGCGATTAAAATCATGCACACATTATACAAAACTGTCATAAAACCTTTCCACCTAAACTACGCTGTTGTCATTGATATTGGAAAGCAGGTGTTATGAGTTGGTAGCAATTGTTATCACATACATTTACTCGTAAATAAACCCTTTGTTTACCAGCGTTAAAGTTTCCTTCTAATCAGTATATACAGCGCTGAAGTACGTGAATACAACTACAGAAATTGAATACTTGAAACATTAGTCACACATGTAAAGTCCTATAAGCGCAAATCTATGGGTGTGCTATTCTAGGAGTTGAATAAGAAAAACTATTACATAACTTAGTTTATGGTTACACAATGTCCATAATGGTTGGAAAAGTAATAACGAATGCGTACCAATATGCAACTACTGTGTTTACTGATCTTTGAGGCTGAATAGCATATCTTCACAGTTTTTCAAATCGGGATTATAGCCTATACAGTTTGTAGTAACGTCTTTATACTTTAATATAGTTTGCTGTACTAATGACTTTTTATTGTATTATATTGTGTGTTCTATGGTGCTAATCATCAGAGGGTCTGTATAATTAAAGCGCCACGCAATAGCTGGCAACTAAAATCCTATCTCTTTGTGCCATAAAATCAAGATGAGTTTATGCCTGTTGATGTATTTCTTCAATACGAATTGATTTAATAGTAATCAAAGTAGCATGATAATTTTGATTTACAATTGATAAATTGATATATAATATATTGATATTGATATACGTGTCTTCAACTGACTATTGGTTTAATAAAATAAGACAGATACATATATAGATTCAAATGGCAGGGTCTTCAATTATGACCGTATTGATTTTGATGTCAATACAACTGCAATCGTTAAAACCAATAAGTATATATCTTTAAAATATTGTATCAAAACACATTCGCAATAGTGAAACGACGAGCTTACTATAGGCACAATGCAATTATAAAAACAATGCGCCACTTTAAATAAATATATAAATACATTAACGCCTGTCCTAATTGCAAATACACGTGCCCGTCGTACTTCGCTCTAACATGGGTAATGTGTCACTTGCTTATATTATCTCATTGTCCCTATATTTAACCAAATGTCACATATAAAATCAAGCATTAATTGAAAATACCTAAAATCGGATGCTCATCTCTTTATCCGTAAACTTGAATTGCTTACTCATGACCAAACAAACACAAAAAGTACCATCTTTACAATGTCAGTAAAAAAAAGTTATGTTTCTATATCATTTTACATATCCCTGCTCATTTAGACTACAGTCACATAGAAAATGAAAAACATCTTTAAAAAAAAGAATATAAGAGAAAACATATTGTGTTACCCTCTTTTCTTTTTTATAGCAGAACACCAGCTATACAATTATTAAAACTGTGTTGACCGCCTTGGAACGGTTCATTCAAATCATAGTAAATAAGACTATGAATAACTTTATTTTGGTACAGCTATTGCTTGAAACTCTGTACTTAAATTCAATAAAGTTTATCCATAGTGAACAACATAAAACAGCCAGCGGACAGATGCTTGATTCAATAACAGTTTTATTAATTGTAGGAATAATTACGCAAACAAAGGCGTAATGAAAATGTATTTTAGGTTATATATAGACAACAAAACGTCAGATTCGTAGCATGATTCATTATCCAAGGGAATACAAAATAGAATTACCCCGAAGCGAGAATTAGGACAGCAATTTAAACAAGCGATAACGTATACGCATCTGATTTTAATTGATCGACCTTTATAATACAATGTATACAACACCTGTTCCGGTATTAATATGTATAGTATATATGTTCAATTTCACAAAACTTTACTTGATTAAAATCATAGCATACCGGGATTATCGACCTACCGGGAATGCCGATTTGATTGTTTTACTATTCGTGTTTACCTAACTTTTTGATAACAATGACATTGTTCTGTTACGTTTTATTAATAATTCATAATTTATTTTTTCGCTAAACGCTTTTTAATTATTATCTGTTGTTATATTAAATATAAAAGGCGATAACATATTATCCAGTAATGGAAAAGCAATTGCATTCCCGAGGTCTGTGAACATTTCTTTTATAAAGTAAACACTTTAAAAACATATTATGCTGTCTTTAAAAAGGCGCACGTTGTTTGCATTTACCCATTTATGCCTAGTGGACTCTCCCATTCTTGTAAATTGGATCAATTTAGTTCCAAAATTAGGGATGTCTAGTATATTTATTTCTATTTTAAGAATATTGCTTACAGAAATTCCTATAAGCAAACAGCGCAGACCCTTATGAGACGCCGCATTATGCGGCGTCTCATCTGGGTCTACGCTCTTTGCCAAGGCCTTTTTTCTAGACGGTAGGCATAAATGGGTTAAAGTAGACACTGTGTCTTCCATATATTATTTGTAAATGATTATAACGTCGAAAAGTTACTACAATTTGTTTCAATATTTATTAATTTGATCTAACATTGGTTTGATAATTTATTTGTATAGGCAAAACAATATTATTTTATATCAATTACCACTTCGTTCGTTTTTGTATTTGTACATAACAACAAATGAAATTCATTATACTTGAATGCACTCTGAACTTCAAACATATTCTTCGTCGCTTAATATATGTTGCTATACATACTAATACATTTTTAGAGAGGTGCAAAACATTCAACTTTAAACAAAACAATTTATGGATTACATCAAAAGGTTTTTCTTTTTAGATTTGGTTGAAATGCCAATGAAATATCATATGCGCTATGAGAAGACGATTATTGAAATACCTTAGAAATGTATTTGAGTTTGAGTTTTAGATCCCTCTGGTTATGTTCGGAAAAAAAATCCCCGGCCGTTTTGATTTGATCCCATCAAACCCACGATAAATATGCAGATTGTAAATTCAATATTAATGCTAATATTATTGAATAACGAAAATACAACAATAACTGTTTTATAATTTCGTTCTAATAAACGATTGGCTATTCTGATTGATCGAGTGTTTGTGATAGTATGTGTTCAATTCCGAAATGAGAAAAGAATGTGTATTTATTTTTAAACAAGTATGAGGTAAATAGTGTTAACGGTACCAATCTCAACCATACACCCTACACATATTAAAACAGCTAATAACACAGGTGTAGATGTTCATTTTGTACACATTTTATAATGCAAATGCAGTAGCAAAAAAGGAAATATGAAAATGCTAAAATTGTGTTACTACGTTAATGTCTATTTTTCAAGGCAGATGACAAGTCGCATATTCAAACGGGACATTCATTTAAAATACATTATGTGTCATGTATCATCCTGGCGAAAGAAAACAGTTAACTTGTTTTTATAATTTTTAATGTTTTTTACACAAAACAAGCCACGCATCTCACATGTTTGTTCATTCAATCATTATTTATAACATACATGTTTTGATGCACTTGGTGTAAATAATCAGTTGAATTGCTGTCGTTTCTGTAAAGTGTGATGTATTGATATCGAGAAGGTGACATTATTTATGTGAAAACCGACTTACAATATGTATCAATAATATATATATATATATTTAAGCGCCTTTTATGTATCAATTTAGAAATGCAATCACACATTTTATAATATGTGTGATTTACTGGCTAGTCGATTTATGCGTTTTGTACGTGTCTGGCTTTGATTAATTGCCTGATATTTGAAGACATTGCAGCTGTTTGAAGACATATCTACCGGCTAGGTAAACGCACGCTATTATTAGTTCCGTTATCTTATTATTTACGAATTAGGTATGATAAATCAGAAGTAAATTTGTCGTTTTTAAGTGTTACAAGAACGGCAAAATTTAACCAAAAAAGTACAATCTATACCTCGTCCTTGACACCAATGCTTTAGAGACATAGCTTCCTAAAGTTTAAAAATTAAAATCATCGTACTCTAATTTTAATTAGAAGCCGCAATAATGACTTAACTGGACAATTATATATGTTGGTGGTTTATGCTCATTTTAAGAGCAGGACATGCATTCCCCAGTTCGGATGAGATGTTAAATCCTATAATAAAGTTCAAGTTGATTTAAAACATATTTTAATGACGCATCATACCATCCTATCATTAAATGGCCATGGACGTTAATCATATCTATACCACAACACCGTGTGTTGGCGTTTAAATCTCTTATCAATTAGCAACCGATACGATATGTGCAGTTCAGCATCATCCATACATCATTTTGCTGTTATAGGCGACGTTTCAGCAAATAAATATTTGGTAAGCATATTCTTACATATATCTGCGATATTTATCATTGTTGACAATCATTCAGGTGGGGTGGTTGGGCGATTTATGGAACCGTCGGCATCATTCGCGTACCACCCTGCTCATGCGGTTGTGTTTCGGGGCGTTAGTCGCAATTTGTCTTACGCGACTCTGAGAATTAATGACACGCATGCTTCATGACCAAACTCCGTCCCCTTTTTGTCGAAAGTCCCTTAACGTAGACTCATTTACGGAAACCCATAAGCAAATCATCCGGTCTTTAGTGAAAGACACGTGAATAATTAGGCGTCGTTGTCGTTAGTTTTTGAATAAATAATATAACATACATATTTAATATGAAATATTTGAACATTTATAAAAGCACCTTAAGGTAAATAGCGAAAAGCATTATAATCCAAAATGTGCTTCAATATATAAGCACCAAATCTCAAATAATATTTACAACTTATCTCTACGCCCATCGACTTCCAAGCCAATATAATTTAGCTTTATAACATGTCAATGTCTCGTGTTTTTAACGGTCGGAGTTGCATATTTGTTCAATGCAAACATACTCAAACACATGAAGATATCTGCTTATCTCGGGTAAAACATACACATGACTGAATATTTTTAATACGTTACCTTCATTGATACAATTATTTAAATGTAATGAAAACAACATCCGATTCACCAGTAATGAAGAAATAATAGTTTAATAGCACAGGATTGTATTTGGATATATCTTTTTTTCAATACAACATGTTTGCGTCAACAAAGCAGATGATTGTCGTATGAATTTAACATATTACCTTTATGAATAATTATTGTTCTGCATTAGTGCATTGGTCTGTACCTATATTAATGCTTATTGTGATCGCGATAATTACAGGCTTTGTTTGCTTTTCACAATATATTAACACACAGGAAAGACAACTTATTTTGCGCACCAGTGGGCTTTGCGAACAGAAAGTAAACTTACATGCATGCACTAATTTAGAATGCGAGTTCCAGATGTCTCAGTTAATGCAAACAATATCTTTACACATATGTACAGTATGCATGACGCAATAATGCTCTTCTATATTGTGTAAATGTTGAAGAACAAGCTCTGAATTCCGTTGACATGATCATTTACAGTCCTTTTGAAATAAGTTCAGGCAGTTACTTTTAAATTATAATTTCAAAAAGCAGACTAATTTACAGTTTATTTCAATTGGGTTTACACCTCAAACTGAGATACGGGGGAAACGTATTGCCTGATTGCCATGTTCCTTTAGAAATAAATAAACGACATGTTCATCGCAAACAATTGTTTAAACCTGGTGTAAAACTGTTTCAATCGGACTACGCTTATTCATATATATCTTTTGACAAGTCGTACGTAGTTTCGTATGAGTTCAATATCTTTATTGAATACAGTATTTAATGTTTGTACAACACGTTGTATACGTATACAACCGAGATTTAACATGTCTGTGTTACATTGCAAATAACACGAAGACCAATATACCCTTTTTTTCAAACATCAGAAATGTTCTATATACTTGTTTGGTCAAGATTGTTTTACAATTTTTTTGTGATTTTTTTGATAATGATCAAATATTCAAGTCATGCGAAGAATGCATTTATCGTTATATAACCTTTATTGCAATGAAATCGTTCTTATACGTCTGATAACGTATCATGCAAAATTCATACTATGTTAATTAAATCGCTAACAACACTTAATTATTCTCTTTTTTGTACACATATATAAAGGGCGATGCAATCATTAAAATGAGATACTGTATGTGCTATTTGTTTGTTGCTCCCTTTAAATGCACGACCGATGGCCGATTGTTATTGCCTTCATGTACAGATAATGTTACATCCGTACTTAAATTTACTTCCTCCAGTTAATAGGAGTTAGTCATGAAGTCCTGAAAAAGCAGTGCCTTCGGTTGATAATTAGTTATTTCATTATAATATGAAATAAATCAGATTATTAGGTGAATTATAATAATTAATTGATAACAATAGTGTTAATTGTAGGGTGAATGAGTACGTGAAAGTCGCGTTCTTAATGTCCTTGGTTCCCGAGTCAAACAATACTTGGACACTTGAAATATGATGTTTGTGAGTGCATGCGTCTACGGTATGATGCCCTAAATATTAATTTTTGTATATGTTATACTCCGTGATTTAGCTCATACTATAAACATTCACAAAGAAAACTATTTGGCTTGGATTCTTTCTGGGTCAATCGGTCATAAAAACAACAACAGCAACAACACAACAACTACAATGTATTCCATAATTGGTTTATACACATTTTAGTTGGTTTATGCTGTTCTGTTTATAATCAATGCATTTAGCCATACTACGAATCTATTGTTCTCTTTTGGTTTATTATATAACCTTTATGGCAAAAACATTGTTATCTTACGCCATACGCCATTAACTATGCATGCATTATGTATTTTCACTGCAATAGCAATCTTATGATTGTAATTTTGCACATCAATATAAAGGGCGATGACACAGTATGTGCTATTTGATGGAAAAGCAATAACATTATCGATTATCTACTTGTGGATTATAAAATTAACTCGTTTTAAACATGTTGACAGGGTCGTTCTTCGAAACACGTTTTGTTTGTGCATTCATATACAAACATTGTACTCCCTGTTTGAATAATAAATGAGTGTATCTGTATTGGAATGCTTATTCAATAATAACTTACATAATAATGTTTTAATTTGAATAAGTCGGTAATAACATGATTTTGATAATGTATACGATTCATTGACAGATCGTTTATTTTACATGATTGATCAGCGTTTTTGAAATTAATCGTCCTGTAACATATTGCAATTCTCATGTAACAGTGGTATTGTTTCGTTGTTACAAATTATAGAAGGCGAGTACGGTATCAAACACAGGTACAAATAATAATCGAAAAATTGAGTTACAATCTTATAGTCTTCAATTTAAGACAGGTGACAAATTGCCTATACAATATTCACGACACATCATACAAAAACAAAACCCTTTCGGTCGAATGAAAATAATAACCGTATAAGTAGTATTGTTTATATTTCTTACAGAACACAACCCGAATGTCTAAAATGTGTACCCGTTTAATCATAATGTTAAGTATATTTATATGTAATCCATATTGGTGAGGAAAACATTTGAATTGTTGTGTCTTTTGTGAAAATATTTTCTACTTGTATATATTTCTGTTACATATGTGTGTGTGCAAATGTGTGTGTGTGTGTGTGTGTGTGTGTATTTAAATAATGGTTAATATGATAACCTATTGACACGATGTAGCACAGTTTAATGAATTGTACTATATTTTGGTTTCAAAATACGTGTATTTGACGAGTTTGGGTTCTATCGTAAGTTGGATTTAAACTAAACCCCGCTTTTTAATCAGACTTACCGTTACGTATGTATGTGACGGCATGCACCTTCATAAAGAAAAAATATTTATATTAATAGGTTGATTACGCAAAATTATGTCATGACCATCGGATTCATTTTGCCAAGAAGGACGATTATCTTTAGGTACATATAAAATAAACGACAAGTTTCCTGCTGCATCAATCCTTACCAAACGCTGTTTTTTTAACAAAATGACAGAGAGCTATAATGTATAACCTGCTGGTCGATTGTACATAGCACGCAAACCTATACATACGTGCATTATGCGCACATGTCTTTAAACAAATACGAACATTTTCTGTCAAAAATTATGATAGATACCTTCCTAAACAATTTTCATTGGTATAATACAACCTCGTACACTACCAATACTTATGATGTCGTATGTGCTTGTCACTGGAAAGAAAAATTACTGATGCAACAGATCCTTTTATTATAACCAATGAACATTTACCCCAAAATCGGACACATTGCAAAAACGCACACAAAAAACACAAATAAAACCATTTTGGAAAACAATGATTCGTCAGGGACTGTATCAAGAGAACAAGCCTTGGTCTTACCCACAACATTTATAACAGCACAAGTGAAAATCATTGAGGGTTTCAACCAGTTTTTTTAGTATAATAATTCAGACCTATATCATTCAATACGAGCTTGTGTAATCCCTTTATATTATATACCAGGTACTAAAAGATATGCTTATTATTGTTAGGTATTTACGTTAATGGAAATTAATGTTGAAATGTTTTATTACAAATTTGACATAAGATTCGTTTATAAACTGTGCATGCATATGTATACTATTTTAATATATATATGATTATAAATATAATCTTATTTTGCTGAAAACAAACTTTGGACTTCCTTAAACAAGATTGTTGGTTTAATATTATCAACCACCAGGCAAGAAATATATATAATAATAAGCGCTGAACGCAGCAATAGAAATAACATTTGATAAATAAATAAGAGAAACATTCAGCGTACGAAATAAATATTGAAATATCCTAAAATCATTCGAAAGATCGCGAGTAAGAATTAAACATTAATCAGTAATACATTTTACGGTATTACACTTGCTTGGTATACACTTATGCTAATTTCTTCACAGTTATTCCATTTATAACCTCAATAATAACGATCAAACTAACGTGTTACATTAAACCAATTTTATTATTTTTGAGTAGTTAATAAAATGACAAACTTCTTATTTTATATCCCCGAAAAATATCTGTATCCAATATGTTAACGTGTAGCTTTTTATTTAAGCACAATACGTTCGTCTTATAACCTCTTATCTGCAAGCTCAAACTGGTATAAACAAGGTTAATGATGTACCAGCAAATCCCACATTTCGATTACCATGGATTCAATATCAATCCAGCAATGTGTCGACGTATGCAGCAAAAGCAACATAAGAAAATGTGTAGTTCGGCATCATCTATAAATCCCACATCTACGATTGGCAACGTGTTGATAATTCGGTGGAAATGCCTGGAACCTTCGGTGTCAGTGCGCGTCCTGTCCGGCACATTTGATTAGGTTGTGTGAAATAAACCGCAACCTGTCTTACGTAATGAAAATCAAGCTGCATTACTAAGATCCGCCTGTGTTGTCCCGAAAGTTCCTGAAAGTAGCATTTTGTCAAAAACCCGAAGCATCGGGTATGTAGAGGATGGCGGCCAAGAGATTATGCACAACTTGTTAGTAAACGTTCTTTAATAAAAATTAGTTCGTATATGATGGAACATTAGTCATTTTTCTAATGAATCAGATTAAACAAACACGAAATATTAAACCAATATACATTATTTAAAAAACAACAACTAAGGTATCTAGCAATACAAATTATAATTCAAAAGGTGTTTTATTATATATACACACAATCTCGAACAATATGTACAACGAATCTCTCTGCATCCATCACTTTCTCAATTATTATGTGTTTTTTTTATACGTTACCTGAAAGTATACACATATTTAAAATACTATAGTTCTACACCTGCTTAACCAAAACGTTGATTGTTTTTGTTTCGAGACTAAATGTATGCAAAAGAAAAGCAGATGGTCGCCATAAATCGTATGTAGTTGATACATTTCAGAATTTGTGTAGATTTTGTTTCTGCTTAACACCTTTGCAAATGAGATTTGAAATAATTACTTGCAGGGTCTGGTTTTAGCCAAATATAATTATGGCTTAGCAGCGTTTCTTCCGGATTAATCTGCTTTTGCTCATTTAAGCACGCACACTATATTTTATAAAACCCTGGATGTGTTTGGTTATTATTGCCTATGGCAGTCACTGAGCATATATCGACTGATGTGTAATTAAAACGCAGAGAGGAAGTGCCATCATTTTGCTAAATAACGGAAATAAAAGCCATTTAGCAAAAAATCAAACTGGCTTAATTAATGAGAACTGATGCAATATCGGTAAAGGAGATTTCCGATTGTCTCAGTACAATCCAATTACTGCAAGAGAAAAATGAACTGATTGCATTACACATATGATATTAACAATGTATAGACACTTATTGTATTGTCAAGTGTTATTTGTCTTGCCATTGCTGCATGACTGGTTAAGATACCACCTGCGTATTTGTAAATATGAACATATTTCTTAGGCGCTTAGAACCAGTTATTTCATTGAAATATGAAATACAAATATGCTTTGATGTCTCTGTAATGATAACATAACTAAATTAATTAATAAAAGCCTGTCCCAATTCTATATTGACTTGTCCATCGTACTTTGCTTTAAGATAGGTAGTGTGACTCGTGTATCAAATAAAAGATTATCATATGTGAACAAAAATCCCTCTCCTATTTACATAATCTCATTTTGCCTTTTTTTTTAAATACCATCACAACTGAACTAAAAAAATAATTGAAAATACCTCCAATCGGATGATCATCCCTGTATACGTACACTTGCACTGCTAATGTATTGAAGTTGTATAATGACTAAAATAACGAATCAGGTACAATCTCAAAAATTCCAGTAAACATTAATGCATTTTTAACTATATCATGCTACATATTTATGTTCAATCGACTACATTAATTTATAAAACAAAAAAACTCCAGACACACTATTAAGAGTATCATTATTGTTAGTATAGTCAACTGGTATACGAACACCAACTATAAATATAAGATGAGTAAAGCTGGGATCGCCATCTTGGAACGGGCTATGCAATACATAGTAAGTAAGACTGTTAAACATTATATTATGGTGCACCTGTTGCTTGCAGCTCTTCTTTTACATACACTAAAATTCATCCTTATAGAGTGAACAGAATAACACAGTAAGCGGACGAATAATTATTGAAAATTGATTAATATTAGTGTTATGCATGTTTGCGATAACTTACAAGTTTCATGATGCCTTGTAGGTAATCTCAAAAAAACAAAAGGTCAGATTCATAGAATGATTCGCGAAGCTCATTATACAAATGAATATATGTTTCATGTTCTGAGAAAACTGGACAAAATGCATGTGCGTAAAGTGTCATCCCAGATAAGCCTGTGCAGTCAGCACAGGCAAATCAGGGACGACACTTTCCGCCTAAACAGGATTTTCGCTAAGAAAAGACATCATTTAAACGAAAAATTCCATAAAGGCGGTAAGTGTTCGTCCCTGATTAGCCTGTGCGGACTGCACAGGCTAATCTGGGATGACAATTTACGCACAAGCATGTTGCCTAGTTTTCTCAGAACACGACACATATCATATAAATATCTCCAAGCGATCATTAAAACGGCAATTTAAACAAGTGATATAATATAACCATCCTTATTTAAGTGATCGACTTTAATAATAAAATGTATAGAACACCAGTTCCAGATTGAATTTGTACATTGTACTTTTCATCATTGATAAAGGTCATGGCAAACCGGAAATATCGACCTAAGTTCTTGCATATGTTTTTTAAATTCACTTTAAACACCTGCCATTGCTATTTTCATTAGACCATATAATGCAAAATGGATACCACCAAACTTTAAGGGGATACATTCCCGGTCGTTTGTACACAGATTGACAGAAACAAAAGAAAACATTTAAACGTTTTAGCTCAATCAATTATCTAGAAAATTCGATAAAAAATATCAACAAAGTTTAAGGAAAAACGGATTGTGAAACAATTTAATGAAACCACAAACGATGGACATACATGCTGACCTCGAACAATCTTTTCATCAACGAATTGTTGAATTCTTGAAATACTGTTCATGGTGAGTGCGTATACGTTAAATCGGATCCATGTGTGCGCTTTGACCCAATACAATTGATAACATTACCTATGCAATTCATTTTAACAGAACTCTCAATCCATTGCGTGTTAAAAGGTAATAATTCAAACGTCGTTTGGTTGAGAAAATAATGGGTTAGCGATATCGTGGGCGGGATACAGTTATTCCGAACACAATATTAACTTGTCTGCATACTCCATGCATGATCATAAATTAAGATATCCCGATGGTTTCCAATTCTTAATTTATATGTAATGATTTATTCTCACGACTTAGGAGCAAGCAATACATTAACAACCACAAATCTAAAGTACAAATCGCTGGGCGTCTGGGATTAAACGTAAACTGACGGGGAATTCCTTCTGCTGTTCTGAGTCTGGATGTTAACATATTTTCACGTTTGTACATGCAGTTTATGCACGAGCTATTTGCTTATGTTTGCAAATTGACAAAATATGTTTACCGTTTTAACAACCGCCGAACAATACCAAATATTCAAAGAACTTTTACCGCAACCAGTTTTCACCATAGTCTTTATGTATGTGTAATTATATCACCTGAACATATATTTTTCATGTCTTAAAATTACCGGATGATAATTAAGGTTGCAGTTTTCTAAAACAATAACTGTTACGCAGCCTCACATAATAATGCTTCTTAATCATTAGATAAATTGCGTTTCGTACATAATAATTAAATGCAAGTATGAATTTGTCGTACCAAATCACAGTCTGACGCACTTAATATTGCTTTATAGCCATACTGACGTTACAAATATCAATTAAATAACAATTAATCCCAATGACGTCACTACGTTATTAGACGAGTAACCACTTATAATCATTACGACAAAGTCGCCGTTACTATGGAATACAAGCATATTCCAGCTTTATAGCCACACTGACGTCACAAATATTAATTAAATAACACTTAATCCCAATGACGTCACTACACTATTAGACGAGTAACCACTTATAATCATTACCACAACGTCGCCGTAACTATGGAATACACGCAGATTTATGTAATCCGTTTAGCAGAAACTATGTTTGAGAGAAGTTACATACATACTATTAAAACTAGGTAGTTCACGTCTTAAAGGATATCTAAATCAGCAGACTCGGCAACATGCTTTGAAATAATGTGTGTTTCGATCCTTTTTTCAAGTACGTCGAGTTATTTTGCATATGAGTTTGTAAGCATGTTTATACAACAGGTGAGTATTTAATCAAACAAAGTTTAAACGGTAAAAGACAATGATGGCGAATGGAACACATGTTTCTGTCTTTAAATGGCGTATGTCTGGCAGAAAACAAAATAACGTGTATAATGGTTTAAATTATGGGATCAGATTGCTCTCGATCAACTTGTGGTACTCAATATATTGTAGACATAAACGGCAACAACCTACAATTGTAAGACAATACGTCTTACATCTGTCTCATTAAGCCACATATTGGTATAACGCCCATATAGCTTAAAAATACTCCGTCTCTGTAGTCCCAGAAGTATAGCTTTTGGCTACAAATTGTGAGATTGACCTTCATATTTTGAGACATTACACCCAAAGTATGAACTAATGATACAACTAACTTTAAAAAAAGATCTACTTAACATTGTTATATGACCTTGATTGAAATGACATTGTCCTCTTACGTCTCAATTATTATAATGATTTACTGCCTAGTGAATGTATGCGTAATGAATCTGTCTGGTATTGAGTAATTACCTGATGTGTGAAGATATCGCATCTCAAATAACCAGCTTTGTTCAAAACATTAATTCCGGAAGCTTACAACGCAAGCTATAAAATATTCAGGGATCCTATTAAGGATGTAGGTATGATGTATCAACAATGTGTTTGTCGTTATTTTGGGTCAATTCATATCGTGTTTTTGCTTAGACGATACATTGATTTATGGCTTAATTGACGGCATCCGTGTACAGAGTGACCTTGATTGCAGTATGTTTATTATTTGTACTTGGCGAATGATTAACATCAAAAACATTATAAAAGGTACGACGGAGATATGATGTAAAGCCGAATAATTGTGTCTAGGTACATATGTAAGTGTCAGCTACAACATTTTTTACGTAAACACTAAATCGTATAAATTCGAGTTCTAAAGACAGCAGTATGCAAGGCTTGTACTACCAAATCATATCCGAGCCAATCCTGCATGATGTGAACTGTAAACAGAACTCCGCCCGAAGATAATACGCGGAAGACTTATTTATGTCTCAGATATACACTTGTAAGTTATGATTATGACAGGGCGTTCTTTCGAAAAAAGAAGTTATACGTGTTATATACACATATGCATGCAGTGAAATAACTTCGACGTTATACACTAAGAAATTTGATGTCAATTAAATGTTCGTTCCTAATGTTTTACTAACCTAAACGTTTGTTTTCAATGTATGGTAATTTCATACAAGTAGACGTTTTTTATTTACGGACCATTCGTAAGACGGCACTAAAAGTGTGACGGACCGACCATGTACTAAATTGACATACCGTCTAGCAGTTTGTATTTAAAACTGTTTAATATCATTAACTATAAACTATTCAACACATTTACTTGATATCTATAATTATGCATTTAATAAGTATATTTTCATTTAATTAAACACTATTTAATATAATAACTTACTTCCAAATATATATTGTTTACTATATATTGGTTTAAGCATTGGTGTATTGACGAGTTGTGGTTCTAACTCGTGGTAGCACTAGTATACTGCTGTGATTCCAACGCAAAGTGTCTGCTATTCAAAATCTTCTGTTTCATTTGACCGATTTTTTTTCACTGCCACTGAGCTACATATGGCATAATTTTAGTCCTATGATGACCCAATGATAAATGCTTTTTTGACACATTGGGAAAACGATGAGCCAAGATTGTGCCAAATGATTGTGGGATTGTGTTAGCCGATGATTGGTGCAACATTGGTTAAAGCCCCATAAACACTCAAAATCAACGAATATTTAGTAAAATATTTCGTGAAATAAAGTTAACCCATACAAATTATTGTTCCTTTTAGCAAAGGCTAAATGTTCAACGTCAGATTTCGTCTGGTACATAGATTTAACACGATACAAAATGCTCTTTTTTATTTTTTGTGGTACAATATATTGCATTTTAATTTCCCGCAACGGTATCTTTTCATACGACAGACTCACACTTAATTGGTACATGAACATGACTGTGTTGAATATATTGTACCAAAAAAGAGCATATTAGCCCCAAAAAAAAATAGCATTGGGAAATTGATGCGCCAACGGCCGAACAAGAGCTAAACGGCATCGTGCCAATTTCATATTCCAACGTGTGACCAACGGAAAAAAAAACTTTGGTTGGCCAACATTTGGCAAAAGTAAGCTTGCTGACTGAGTATAAAAATACCAAGAACAAATGGCAACATAGCAACGAAAAGAAACTATGATAATACTATTTATTGACAACACAAATAATAAAAGTGATTACAAGTTCACGGCAGACATTGAAAAGACTGTTCACATATTGAGTTTTTTGTTGTTGTTCAAAGTTTGGTCACATACTTGGGAAAATAGTGAGCTAACGGCTGAACAACGAGCAAAACGGCATTGTGCCAATAACATATTTCAACGTTTGGCCCAAGGAACACACTTTGCTGGGCCAAAGGAAAAAGTAAGCTTGCATTGAGTGGCACCAGTGCACAGAAAAGAAATTATGATAATACTATTTATTGACAACATAAATATTTAATGTGATTGCAAGTTCATGGCAGACATTGAAAGGACTGTTCACATATTGACGTTTTTTTCTTCAAAGTTTTGTTACATAAATACAAAAAAGTATTCTGTATCTAAATTATATAAATCACATTACAAGCATACTTTCAAGACATTTTTGTCTATGAATCAACATTTAACAGTTGCAATTTAGAAAGTTATAAACTGAACTATTTTACCAATTAAACATGCGCTGAAAAATTCGGATTTCCGAGTAATAAATGCGTCATCCATTATCGATTCCCTCACAGGGAAAAATGTTTTAGGAGTGAACCAGTCCTTTCAATTAAATGAATCAACACTTATACAAACAAGAGGACCATAATGGCCCTGAATCGTTCACCTGAAAAAAAAAAACATTTGTATACTAAGATAAGCTTAGCTAGGAAACTGTTTAAAGTGTTAATTGATTACAATTATAATAACGTCTATCCCGTGGGCGGGCTCGTAAAGACCAATTAGTCCAGATTAGAAGAAATTTACTAAGAGATTAATGTGTTTGCAGTTGAATACTAAAAAAACATTGCTTTGAATTGAAATCAGTACAACGATGTTTAATAATTAAATTGTATTATTGTAGATAATTCTTATATGATCATAAACTATTTTTATTAGTGTTCGGGTCATATTTCATGTACTACACATTAGCCTACACTATGATGACAATGGATTTGACAATGCACCACTGTAACGGTTATTTGGTATATCGGTATTTATACTTGCGAACGATCCAACAAATGCTTATCTTATTTGCAGAATCAACATAAAGATATACAGTATCAATTGTTCCAATTATTTCAGCAACAAGAAAACAACGCTTCGTATGAATGTGTAATTTTTCAATATCAGAACTGACTAGCATCAAACAGTATTTATCAGTAAAATGACTAATGTTATGAGTCTAATAAATATCACATGCGCTTTATCATGACAGGCGTAGACAAACAAAATCAAATATAACCAATCAAAATGAGGACATAAGTATGCATTTTGCTACGTGCACCCACGTAAGGTTTCACTCGGGGCCCATTTGTTTATCTATTAACTCGAAATGCAGAATATAGACAACACAGCATAGCTGTCTTCCGAAGAACGAAATTTGTCGTAATCGAGTGGCAATCTCAATCGAGCAGCACATGGTACTTTAATTCTATTGGGTTGTGATTCATTAAAGTCACACGTCAAGCGCTCCTAACTCGTAATAATAAATCAGTTATTATAAACGCAAGACTGGAACGCCACGGGAGATCTTAATTGCCATCATACATTGTATAATGCAGGCGGTGCAGATAAACCGTGCTGCTCTTAAACAAATTACTTATGCATGATTACTATGTAACACGTCGAAGAGTGTGAGTTCTGCGTAAAGAAATATTTAATTTTGTTCGCAATCTCGAAATAAAATGTGTTGGAAAAAAAATAGTTTAATGTATCTGGAACGTGTGGATATACAGACTTAATTTGAAATACTCTTCAAAGGCTGCATTGTACCATCACGGTGAACACCAGCATCCAGAGCATATGTAGTCATCTGCGAACGTGTTCTTATTTATGCCAATGCATGGCAAAGACTTTATTCAATATTTTGACTGATTCTATGATGTAAATGACATTGAGAACGTTACCAGGCATATTTCCTAGTACATGCGTTTAAGTGAAAGAATAGTTGTGCTTAATTAAATTGTAACAATCATTGTCATACAAACATATTTTACAATCGTAGCTACGACACTCGTGAACTTTTTCTCTAACTATTTGTACAATAAAGTGCGGTCATACACCAAAATAAGTATAGTTTGCATATATTTTAACTTGACTACAATAAAAAAAAAAAAAAAANCAGAAATGACACATTGATTCAACTTAAGTGTTTCTTTGTCCCGTTGGTTATTACAAATTAATCGGATTTCATTCGTGTACCGAGTGGTATTTTATTACGAAAGTATACCCCCTGGGCAATGTTCTTGAGATTACGGACGCCGTGTCGGACATAATGCATATGAGGGTCGGGACATGTATTTGATTATTGCTTTAAATAAGTCTTGATGTATAACATTGTATACGCAAGAGGAATGTCACTGACAAGCATGCACATGTAGACTGGACTCGCCACCGCCAAATATTTCTTATTTCTCCTCAAACTCGACAGTAACAAGATGAAATAATGTTGAACGTTGGAATAGAGCACAATTTAGAAATTTGGCACAAACACAGATGGTTGGTGTTTTAAATATACGTGTAAGCAACAGTTCACTGTTACTCTTTCTATTATCCTACATACTAGTCAGGTATATACATTTATCGCCTTGTAAGCTGAACGTTTCGTTTTGTTTTCGTCAATGATAAACACATATTTTACAATGCGTACATATGTGAACATCATCAATCATATGTTGGTGGACTCTTTGAAAAAACTAATTAAACAATGACAATCATTATTGTTCGATCATCGACTCCAGTGGGGATGAAATTCACGCCTAAAAAGGTAATACAGGACAATTCAATTATTAAACAATATAATGACGTATGAGCCATCGGAAATAAAACCTTCATAAAGCTATAATTAGTAAATTATTCGATTTAGTATAAAGTGCTACACGCTTCTATTTATGTTTTGAGCTGTTTTATTCAATGTATGTAAACACAAAAAACGTCATATGAGATCAGTGTGTAAAAGAATGGAATGCAATAATAGTTATTTAGGATAATTTCAGTAAAATTGCATAAAAAACACTAGTTAAATGATCTATATAATACATGTATATGATATACAGAGCATTGAGAGATGATTACGTGGTAATATATCTAGATATACTATGCATGTGTAATAAAAGGTTTACACATTAATGGTAGTGAAGAATGGTGTAATGCATACACGTGTATTGTTTTTAATTTAATATTCTAAAAAAAAGCATCTGCATCTAAACTGTATTGTATATATTAGATTCTTAAGTATGCAACTATAATTTTTGTCTGTTCACACGTGTTGTGCGTTATATTATATTTTCGTTCGGAGATTGAAGTACACAATCGTACAAGGGAAAAGACGCATCCATTCAACTGGGATATACAGTTTACATTTTTAGTGTTATGTCAAAAGAAGGCTTCAAGATAATGAAAGCGTTGCATCGTTGAATAAGGTAAACAAGATTAGTATTACAAAGTTGTTTGCCATTGTGTATACATGATACAAGTATGTGTAACTTGTAATAACCAAAGGTAATATTCATATGCTGATAAATAAAAGGTATGCGAAACCATAACAGGTACATATAATTTAGTTTTGTTGACAAATACGTTCTTCCTTTAATTCCATGTATGGTTAAATATTTTTTTTTTTTTTTAGTTATAAACAGTATTACAACAAAGTCATAACAACTCAAACTATCATTTAATATACATATTAAGTATATGCGACAATATAAGTGAACCATTCTCATAAAGTGTCAGACGATTTGAATTATTATTTCAAATTGACATTTTTCTTTAGTTATCGTACTCCAACGTTGTGTATTTCTTGGATCCTGTAATGTTTATAATATATTTATCAACTCATAATAGAGGTGTAGAATTATAAAGAAAATAACATGCGTTGAGGGTACAGCAGAGTTTGTCGAATACCAAAGGGGAAAAGATTGTCCTATTCATAAAAGGAAAATCATAAATTCTTTAGATGCCTGACATTCTTCCTCAATACAGATTGCAATTGTTCCTCACTTTGTTTGCAAAATGATCATACTGTATTATCATTAATTTTCATTCATTCATTATTTAAAACACGTTTTGTTAAAACTATCCTGTGAATAAATCTGTATTGGACCAAATCAATATTTACATCATCGCTTATTACAAAGGGTGGTTTAAGTAAGCATTTCCTTTTTTTCCATTTGTAATGGTATTGCGTGTCATGCACTAGTTTGCAGAGTATAATGGCTGTGATTATTTTTATTTACAACGGTGTATTGTTTTCACACCAGATATGTTTTTTTTTAAATATATGCTGCATCAATTTTAGAAAATAGTTTCTGATGATTTGTTGCATAGGAGATAATATTATGTTAAGAATAATATTATGCTTTAATAAATTTAGCTATCGCTCATATCTCTTCTAATTTACATGTTTTATATCTTGTACAGCAGAGTGTAATCGACCTTTTCCAACCGACTATGCTTGTTAATTGTAATGAGTCCGTCTGGAGTTAATATACCATATTTAATACGTCAAATCGTTTTTTTTTGTTATCGACGACATCTATTTGAAATGGAAATAAAGCTCCTTCATTTTTTTTTAAATAATTATACATTACATTAAACCATGATTTAAAACGTTTCAGAAGTTCACATGAAAACAGCTGTATGTATGTATTATTTAATTTTCCTAAAACGTTAGTTGATCAAATGGTCAATATGCTTGCTTCTTTGATGCACATTATGGCTTAAGAATGAAAAATGCGCCAATGACTTGATAACGTCTTTGTATTAACCAACTTTATCATAATTTACATCCTTTAGAATACATCACAACGGTGTCAATGTTTCATGAACACAATGCATCATTTTGCCATTACATTGACATGAATAAAGTTTTGGAAAATGACATCGATGTTGTATATGTTGTGGTCAAATGGGGTCTGATCCACATATGCGTTAAGTACTTGTGAATCGCGTGTATCAAGTAATCAATCATGTTGACAGAATATGTGTTACTAGGGTTACAGTGGTTGAGAAAAAAACGTGATTGGAGACTCTGTGTCGCTTTTTTTTAAAATGAATGTGTCGTGTAAAGAAGAATTATTAGGTTTGGAGTAGCGAGTAACGGAACTGTGATTCTTGGATTTTAAAGCGTGTGAGTAACCTTCGGACCATTCATCTGCTGAGTGTTCAGTTTTTCTGTCGCCGGATGTAAAATACAATGCGTACATGGGAACCGATAAATCCACAACTAGCGAACATTGTAGTGAAAACTGGCTTACACCACTAATATACTGGCGAGTAAGAATGCGATGGATTTGTCAAGTGCGAATCTTACTTCCATTACCAGGCGCGCTAAACCGCAGAACGTTGTCGGTGCAAAAACCGCTTAAGAGCCCGCCTTATTGATATTTAAACTCAGTACACTCTAGTTGCAGCAAAAATACATTGCCAATTGGGCGACAAGGTATACCGTTAAGGCTTAAGTTGGTCCAATTCTTACGCACATGGCTGTGCATTTAACGCCATAAACTTGTTGAGCCTTTTTATAACAGTAAGTAAGAGATATCCCTGTTAAGCTGCAAATTATATCGTTTTGTTTCCAAATCGTTACTTGTTACAGCAAAACTCTCCAACATGCTCGCACCTGGTGATATTTTTGAACAAAAAACACAATAACTAACGCCATATTGCACCTTATGCTGTGCGGGTGTAATGGACTCTCAGCGTACCACACTGCAAATACTGACCAGTGTAGATCATGGTACCAGGTAATATTTAATGTAATAAACATCAATTCAATAAGCGTTTTATTGTTTATGTCTTTTTTTAAGTGTCACATTGTTCGAAATGTTACTTGTTTGTGTTAAATATACACAATGACCTTCACATATGCGAACGTCATTAAGGTTTTAAATAATGGGTACATTTACTTTGTTGTGAATTGTAGATAAAAAGACACCACACTGAGCGAAATGTGGTATTTATAACGTTACCCATAAGTTTATTAACTGTCTTAAATGCAAATGAAGTTAATCACTATAATTTGAACTTAAATATTACAACTTAACATATACATACAATCGTTTAGAACGTGGATAAAACCAGCGCATACATGTTTAACGGAAAAAGAAGAAAGCAAATCCATATCTATGTCGTTACATACATTTGATACTTGAGAGCGTACTTATACTATATGATAAACTATGCATGCCAGTATTTTCTTTTCTCTCACTTCAACAAACTCATGAATATGCACGAACACTTCTAACTACAAATGTTGTCTTGGTACCATAGTTTGAATGTTGTCTACTGCAATAAATCTATAACGACGACGTTTACTCCGACATCGACACGTTACCTCGAACTTATTGTAAAACAAATCGTTTTGGTTATGTATTGTATGAACAGAAATGTCAAGAAAAGTGGGGTCAAGCATTGCACAAGAGTTTGTACATGAATGAGTCTTATACGGTACGAACGAAAATTATTTGCTAACTCTAATTGTATTGATGTTCTGTTAACATTTCTTCTGAACGCTTATTCTAGAGTTTAATGCATCAACTTTAACCGGTAAACTAAATCATAACAACAATTCAATTAGACACTTGAATGAATCATTGAGAGTGGGAATAAATGTGTATGTGAGAGAAGGCAAGCCGTACATAAGGTTTGACATAATTATACATTTGGCCAAAATGTAGAGGCTTTATTTTAAAAATGCGTCTTACTAATGATATCTTTTGTGCACCAGTAAGCGAACAAATTATCAGATTCTTGTCATCGTGTATATACTCAATGGGTATAATTTGTCACATTCACCAGACAAACTGTTTCGAAAGCCGTTGAAGGACCACACCCTCAGTGTATGTGGAAATTTCATTAGCCGCTTAATTATAAAGCTGTATAACACCTTTGAAATTAATTTGTGGTATTAACCAATTATCTGCCGAAATGAAGTATAATGCTGTTCTAATATACGAAAGAAACAAACTTGAACGATATTTTTATGATTAAATTACAATCTTGCGACATAGTTTTGTCAATAATACCAGTTTTGGTTATGGAGCGCATTGTGAAAAGCACGATCCACTGCAATATTACCATGTCAGCTTAAACGTAATGATCAGAACATGATTGTCATTCAAGAAGAATAACGAGAATTCAAAATGAATATATTCACTTCAAATGAATACATAGTGCTTGTATAGTCCAATCAATCCGTTGAGAACTTTGACAAACAGAAAGGCGGAGCTTTCCATTATTCGAATATGTGAGAATCTCTTGAAGTATACATAATCATATTTTTTTGTTATTTAGTTGAATAGTGTAAATCATTGTGAAATAAACTGTTTATAGTTATGCAATTGTAATAAAGCAATTCGCGATAACACTCATTTAAGTTTACGTTTTCTGTATAGTGTGGTGTATTTCGTTCCAGCAAAAAAATGACATCAATTGCATCTACATTTTTTTATTGCAATAACAAAGTTAACAAAGAAAGTAAACATGACAATATACATGTTACAAATAAATGAATACATACATTATTTCAACTAGACCACACTTTCCTAAAAAATGACATAAGTTTAGTTTAGCATTACAATGTGAGTAGTTATCATTCTCCTCGTCAAATGCAACTGGAGAATACAAAGTCAGCTAATGAGGTCTCACAGGGTGCGCACCCTTCATATTTAATCTGTATTGCCACGGAGTTCGTGTTGAGGCTATGCTTTATTACCAAAATTACGAAGACGAACACTATAGTACAGTCCCTGGGCACCTCCCGTGTGCAAAAAGAGTGAAAGCTGATTTATATATCATTTTTAGGTAAATGTCTGAAGTGTTAGAAAATTGTGGGTGGACGTGCCGCGTGATGGTACGTTTTTTGTAATCCAAGATGGCGTCCAAGATGGCCGCCAAAAATGATAAAAAATCAAATCATCTGTTTTTCAGTCTGAATTTTCTGAAATTGAAGTAGATTCTTATTTTTCTTGAATAAACAATGGAAAACATGTTTTTTTCGCAAAATATGTCACTTTCTGCCATATTTTTTTACAAATATTAAAAAATGACAAAAAAAGTATCAAAAAAAGGCGAAAAAAGGCATAAAAATTGTAAGTGAGTGCAAACTTTCATTTCTGATGATTGTAATTGTGTAAATTATTTCAACTTGAATGCTTTATAGTGAACAGGCATCAATATTCTTTACATCGATGCTATTTTCATCTAAAACGGACACGGCGTTGTTGTTTTATTCCCATTGAAAGGTGTGTGGCGGTAAATCAGAATTAAACAAAAAATTACATAACTGTAGTATAGGGTCCATATATGAAAAAAATACCTTCAACCACCAAAAAGTTGCTACAAAATGTATTTTAACTTATCCTGGTAGGGTAGAAGGTCCTTAAAAAACATATCAAAGTTTACCACAATCGGACTTCCGGAAAGATGTTTTTTACAAGATGGCCGCCAAGATGGCCACCAAGATGGCCGCCAAGACCTATTAATTATCATAACTATGTAACTATACGATCAAATTTGATGAATTTGGTGTCTATACATAGGTTTCAAGGGGCAAAGAACACATTAAGATCATCAGATATTGTTTAAGTTTACAATAGTACACACAAATCCAACATGGCGTCCAAAATGGCCACCAAGTTGGCCGCCAACACCTATTTATGATCATACCTATGTAACTATCCACTCAAATTTGATAAATTTGGTGTCTTAACCCAGGTTTCAAGGGGCAAAGAACACATTAATATCATCATACAAAGTGAAAGTTAATTATGTTACACATTGGAAAATTGCGCCCAAAATGGCCGCCAAGATTGCCGCCAAAACCTGTAAATGATCATAACTATGTTACTATCCACTCGAATTTGACGAGTTTGGTGTCTATACATAGGTTTCAGGGGGCAATCAACACATTAAGATTATCAGACATTGTTTTAGTTTATTATATTACACACAAATCCAACACAGTGTCCAAAATTTCCGCCAAGATGGCCGCAAAAACCTATTTATGATCATTAATTATAACTATGTAACTATCCACTCAAATTTGATGAATTTGGTGTATATACCCAGGTTTCAGAGAGCAAAGAACACACTAATATCACATTTATATCATCAGACAAAATGTAAGCTAATTCTGTTACACAGAAATCCAACACGGCGTCCCAAATTGCCATTGACACAATACGAAGGACCACAAGTCCATAACTTTTTACTCAAACGTTATGGTTGTTATGTAAAACGCCATAGTTTAGGAGACAGGGAACACTTTAATCGAATTGAGGTTTTCACTAAGGAGTTGAATAATCATAAAATCCAATTTACAACATTATAGGAAGAGAGAATGAACTAGCACATGACTTCATGATAGGATCAGGTTTTACTATCTTATGTAGACTTCATTTTTTTACCGTTGCTGAAAATCATTGAAGATTAATTACAGCCTGAATAAGCACGAGTTNGTTCATTAATTAGTCAAACACAAAATGTGTCCTGTGTTTTTGGGACGGATCTATAGAATATATGCGAACAATGCCTTGTACTTTGTCTTATCACACTGAAGACGAACACTACTATAATACATAAACGTGCGGTGGCCTTCTGAGAACGTATTACAAAAGATTCGTTAATACGGATTAACAATGTTGATTTCGGGCTTAAAATAATAATTAGGATTAAATTGAAATACTACAATATAGTATGTGTATGTAGGCTTTGTAGTCGGTATTTGTACATCTTGAATTTCGTCCTGGGATGCAGTTCGATGATCGGAAGTTTGTACTATAAGACACTAGTTCTCAAATAGTGTCAACAGAAGAGTGTTCATTTGATTGTTTTTTTATTTAATTGTGTTTCCCATTTAAATCGGCTTTAATTAAATCATTGTTTTATTAGATCGCGATAAAGTCAAACTAATTTTTTAAACAATGCTGTGTACACTTGTATGCTAGAGATTAAAGCGAGATTGGCAACGTAATTCAACCGGTTTAAACACCCAATGCTTTGAATTGTATGCTTCAATGCCACACCTCCAGCTGAAATCATATGTAGCGATCTGGAAAACAATCTTAACACTACAAAACGAATAAGTGCTTCACATACGTCATTCGTTTAGCATGTATTCACAAACATGACGCAACAATTAGTAATATAATGACGAGGATAATAACCAGGATAGATCATATAACCATTTGTTCTTGTATTTTTTGTTCCTCCCTATTCATCCGCTATAAATTATAGTCGTTTATTGGACGAGACACACGATGTGTCAAGTACACGTAAAGCATTAACCGGCAGAAGACAATATAATCCTCCTGGTTTTAAGGAGACGTAAGATTTAAGCAGACGCCTTATAATTGGTGATGAATGATAACACTATAAAGCTTGCAACTCAACGTAGCATATTCTGGCAAAAAACAGCTTTGAGGAAAAAACGTAACGTTGTCAGTTATTGTATGTAAGCAAATACAATTATGAATGTCTGGGGTATTGATTTAAATATAAAAGCTTGCATCGCTAGAATGCAAGTGTTATAGTAATGCGTTTGTTATTTTAGCAGACGTCAATATGCAAATAAATTGACATCTCACATGCGCCGGGAAAATGAATGAACTGCATTAATTTGCATAACCATACTGCGCATCTTTACTTTTAAATTCACCAGACATTACTTAGACATGAGGTTATCCTCCTATATGTGCATTTGCAGCATCAATAATTGTTTATGCTGCATACGTAATTAATTGTGCGCAATATTATGTTCGTTTTTCAGATAAGTTGTATACCTTTATATAAACATAACTAAATTTAGGAATCTTATAAATAGCTCAAGTTGCTTTTGTCGAGAATGAAATTTTTATTATTATATTTGCATTCGCATTATCATAACAGTTATAAGACGATTTAACCATTCAAAATATGGACACATCATAAGGCTACGCGCACATATTTACATATGCTCCACTCGGATATCAATGCTGTGTATATAAATTCGAAATGCAGATTATCGACAATACATACTAGCTTTCCTTCGTGTAGAACGAATTCCCCGTTATTGAGTGTGAAATCCTAATCGTATAGCAAATTTTCCATTTTTTTATTTATTATTTATTGTCGTCACAGGTCTCTTTCGGTATGCAAGCGCTTTTTATATCGCTCTCAACCCGTAAGAAGAAATCAATTTTATAAACGCAGGACTGGAACGCCACGAGGTATCTTAATTGGCATCATTCATTGTATAATGCAGACGGTGGTGAAGATAAACCGTGATTTTCTCTTCCAAATTACTTATGAATTATGAACATATAACACGTCGTAGATTGTGCATTATGCGGTAAGACTAGTATTAATTACTTTAGTTTAATGTATTCGGAACGCGTGGATGTACACACATAATAAGCATAACTCGTAAAGCCCCATTTACACTCAAAATCAACACATATTTCGTAAAATATTTCGTGAAATAAAGTTCACACACAAACAATCAGTGATCCTTATAGCAATAGCAGATGTGATCTGGAAACAAAGATTTAGGGATCTAAAAAATGCTCCAAAATCAATATTTTTTCGCAATATATTTTAATGTGCCTACACATTAAGAAAACTAAACGTTTGTTATTTTAGCGACATAATGTTAGTATATGTACGAATGTTAATGTACTCACCTGGGTTGGTTTGTGCTGTTTATTTTTTCTGGTTAACGTTTTGTTATGCATTCAAAAACAGCGGAGAGGCCGTCAGGTGAGCCAGTTGACGGTTAAATATGGATAACCCTCACCTTTGTCGAGCGTTGAACATTCGTCGTTTCAGGTTTGTGGAGATGCAAATTTTAGCGTCTGGATACAAATTGATTCATTCTTTTGCTGGAAATAAGAATCGTAAATTGCTCATTGAAACGAATTGTTTTTATTATAAATGATAGGTTAAAGTATCCTGACTTATCTTTTTTGTTTTACACGTTTATATTATGATCCATTCGAATTTCGCGTATAAAATATATTTTTTCTGAAACACTGGTTTTACCATTTATTCGCCAAGGTAGAGAGACGGACAGACAATTGATCATTTCGACTGCAGAGATTTCACTGTTTAATCTTAACGGAATGTATAACTTCGCGTTAAGATTTGTCTTTATATCAATTTTTTCCATGTTCACTTAACTGCCTAAGGTCTATTCATATGTCAGGATTTTATTCGCGCACCGATTACACTGGACAATGCTCTTGAGATTACGGACGCCGTGTCGGTCATAGTGCATGTGCGGGTTCTCATTGATTATTGCTTTACTTTTGACTTGATATATAAACTTGTGTACTTAAGAGGTATGTCTCTGACAAGCCTGTAAATTAAGATTCGACCAATACTTCGTTTTTCTCCTCAAACATGACCGTAACGAGATGCATTGATGCTGCACGGTGGGATACAACACCAATTGGTACGTTGGGACAAACAGAAGTACTTGGCTTCTTTTAATAAACATGCTTGCAACGGTTAATCCTGACTCGGTTACGAACACAATAGTTAGGTTTATAAGTGTATTGACACGCACGTTGAATGATTTGTTGTGTTGGTTTATCGTGGATAATAAAGGGTCATATCGGCGATATTTTCCAAAAATATAGACACATATCAACAATACGCACATGCTTATACATCTTCAATGTTGGTGGAAGTTTTGAGAACATAAATAAAACAGTGGCAATCATAATTTTTTGATCATCGCATGCTGAGGGAATTCACGCATAAACACGATATACGGGATAATGCGTTGAGCTGTATTGTTCCATGTATGTAGACTCAAAACACGTCATTTCAGATAAGTGTGTACTATAAGGAAAAACGCAATAAGAGTGTTTAGGGTAATTTCAGTTATAGTCATGGTGCATGAACAACATTTTTAACATGATCTATATAAAAAATGTAAATGAAAAACAGAGCATTGAGAGAAGACAGTGGGTATATATCTAGTCATACTATACATGTGTAAGAAAAGGTTAACATATTAAAGGTAGTGCGTAATGTTTTGCTTCATACCTGTGTGTTGTTTGACCTTTAAATATTCTAAAAACAAACATCTGCATATAAACTGTATTGAATATATTAGATTATAAAGTGTGAACCTATAATTTGTGTCTTTACAAATGTATTACGCGGTTTATTATCGTTTCTTTCGAGATTAAAGAACATAACAGTACAAAAGAAAAAAAAAACATTCATTGCAACTGGGATATACAAATTCAATTTATTGAAAAGTGAAAAGACAGCTTCAAGATAATAATGTCGTTCCATCGTTGAATCAGGTAAACACGATAAGTTTAAAAAAAGTTGTATGCCTTTTTTGTATACACAATACAAGTATGTGTAAATTGAAATAAACAATTCTGATGAAGGTATGTGAAACCAAATCAGGTACATATAACTTAGTATTTCGACATATACGTCCTTACTTAAATTTAATTTATGGTTAAAGATTGTATGTGAAGTTATAAATAGTATTTATACAACTTGAAAGTTATAAGAAAAAACTAGCATCAACTATATTTATTAAGCATGTGCGACAATATAAGTAAACAATTCCCATTAAATTTCAGAAACAAATTATGTTTGTTTTAAATTGACATTTCTCTTAAGTTATCATGCTCCAACGTTGTGTATTTCAAGGCTCGTTTTATACTTGTGATATATTTATTTATTACACAGGTGTATAATTACAAACAAAATAACATGTGTTGTTGCTCCAGCAGAGTTTGTCGAATACTAAAATGAGAAAAATTGTCTTATTCATAAAAAGGAACATATTCCCTGGTAACAACTCATTAATGCTTTAGTTACCTGAAATTCCTCCTCAAAACATATTGCAATTTGTTCTCACTCTGTTTGCAAAATGATCATACTGGTTAAGCATAAATTATCATGTTATAATATATAGATATAAAAAGGGTTGTTCAAATATTCATTTCCTTTTTCCATGTGTTATGATATTGTGTTTCTTGCACTTGTTTACATACTCTGATGGCTGTTTTTTTGTTGGTGTACTTTTAATTTGCACCAGGTTTATTTTAACTATAGGTTGTTTCAATTGGGGAAATAGTTTCTGATGATTTGATGGATAGGAGATGATACTATGTTAACAATAACATTATGTTTTCATAAATTAAGCTATCGCTCGTATTTCTTCTGTGCAAGTGATGACATTGTTACTCGATGTGTACATTCTATTTAATCGATCAACGTAAAGACATGTTTAATTTTTATAATATAACCAATACGACGAATGAACGTAAAGAATGTGCACTTACAAGCATTATGTTTGGATAAAAACAAAGTGGATAGTACAATTCGTCTGTGTTAATTTCCACTGTAACACAGTTAAACGAGAAGCTTTTTATTAAAAAACATCTACCAATAAAGGGTAAGACATTCTGTCTCATGCATTCAAAGCATAATTTTTACTTCAATTTAAAAGTTTATTTATATCTAAAATACAGTTTTGTGATATCTCCCCAATTTCACGTTTGCAGATTGAATTGTTTGTAATTAAGAATTATTGCTGAAATAAATGCGCAACATTTGATCATTGTTAACCTCTATATAAGTACTATTGTTTTACTAGTGTACTATGTCTGTCCTAAATAAAGCTCAGAACATAAGATTGTATTGAACTTAACACGGTATTGGTTAGACATATCGCGAACAGATCGCTGACCTTTAGAATTTTCACTCACTTTGTGAAATACAATTAGAGGAAACCAGTGAGTTAAGTCTTTGTTTGCTACTCAAAGCAGTCCGATAATTGTAAACACCAATACACAAGACACAGCACAAAACAAGCAACACACAAATACACACAATTAGTTAAAACCGCAGACATACAATAAGGAAGTGCCTTTATGTTTCAGTGAAAAAATGAATCAATCGATTTAATTAAACGAGAGAAGGATTTCTCATCTTTACAGCCACTGGGTATATCGTTACAGGTAAAATGCCAATTTGAAGTGAACTTAATTCTATATTCTATATTATAAATTTAATTTAATTAAGTTACGGGTTATTTTATGTTATCACGACTTTTGGGATTTAAAAAAAATAAATTAATATATATATATGTTATTTGCATCATAATAATTTTAGAATATCTGTGTTAATACATATCAGATTGCAATATGGTATGCCAATTTATTCAATTATCAGATTTCTTTGTTCTGTTTGTAATCATTTTGGTACAATAGATTTTCTGAAAACTGTTTTCGAATGATTTTTAGTGTTCATACAAGTCTGATTCTTTCTTTGAAATGTGTACATTTCCAATATACCGGATTTGTTTTCTAAAAAAATGCCCATACTCAAAACCAAAGAAAGCATTTTTAAATTACACGGATGCGAACATTAGTGAGGTTATGTTCTTCTGTCAGTTATTATTTGTGTTATAATCTATTGTAATATATTGATAGGAATGGGTTTAATAAATATATAAATCATAATAAATACAAGTACACTTATATATCCCACAAACTATTTGACAATATTCAATTGCTCTTTACAATGTTTGTTTTTACTAAAAAGCTCATTTGTCATGGAAAACGCAAACTTTTTTAACAGTTTTAAACTGAAATGCGCCCTGGGGGCATTTTAAGTATTTTGGAAGAGCACTCCACCACTTGGATCCAATCACTGCTATTGATTTGTACGCATTTTTGTTCGAGTGCTTTGGATGTTTAAATTATTATCATCCCTTGATCTAAATCTGTATCGACCTTCACCAGTTGTAACTGTATAAAGTTATAGAGGCCAGAATGGGAATACCCTTCGACGCACGGGTTCTGCTTCATACTTAAACAAACGACTTTTAAACTATGGTTATTCAAGCTTTGTTAACCTGTAACCATGCGAGTATAATAAATATGACGACCCGCATCAGTGTCAATTTAAATTAGTTAAGGGAAAATTTCAATTAAGCATTTAATCTCTCGCGTCAGATATAATAACTAGGTGATTATTTTTCGCGATCAATGGAGACGGTCGAGTTTCTATTCACATACTGTAAAAATGTACATATTGAAACGACCGAATCGAAACGAAGTTTCTAAAGCATTGATAATTGATATTTGTATTTGGTAGAGAACCAGCAATTATCACTAATTTCGCACGAAAAGGAAATAATATAATGTGACGCATTGTTTAATGTTCAACATTGTCAACAAAACTGATGTGTGAAAGCAGAACATGTTGTTAATATATTATTATGTTAACCATTAAGCATGTTTGTGGTATGTATGGAACGATTGCAGCGGCTTACATCCTGTAATGACCAACATTAATGAACATACATGATTGGATCCCCGTTTGCATAAACACGAGTCATTTATTGTGTTTTAGTCATTTTATACAGATAGTTCGATATTCGGATATTGGTTGACATGGTGTTTCATATTCGCGAGATGAATATCATTGTTTCTTTAAATGTACCATATATTCACAAGTATGAGGAAATAAATAATTCCATATTACTAACGGGACTTGGTCACAGTTTGCCTTAATAACAATTTTTCAACTTTTTGTCACAGATGAACAAAATAAATGAACAATGTACTGTACCATCAGTGAGCGAAATTACACTTATGACATAGAATTATACTGAAAATACACTTTGCTTTATGAATTATCATCGATAGAAATACATAATATATATGTATATAAAATTATAAATCGTTACAAACGCAAAACGATTGAATAATTTGGAGATTTCTGTTGTTTTCAATTTCTTTTGTGATATTACATGAATTTATTGTATAAAGTAAACACTCTGCTGTGCTAAGTACAAGCACATATGACCGAGTGGTCTAGGCGCTAGAATTGTTATACATAGGTCAGTGGTTCGAGCCCAATGCGGTTATTATTTTTTCTTTTTTTTTCTTTATTTTATTTAATTCTCGGTTTATACTGGAGCTATTTAGTTTCGAGGATTGTACAGTATTCATAAATTAAAAAACATTAAATAACAAACTTGTTAACATGCCAAAATCTATTTACAAACTCCTTTAACGTCAACCAAGCATTTTCAAAACCGATGAGAAATTCTCCGCAAGTTAATCTTATATTGTTTTCTCCTATTCAGAAAAAGCTAATATAAATATATTCAAACGTAGCTATTGATGCATGCGCGTAGCGCAACATACTCGTTAACTTATTACGAGTTAACATTAAAAATTAATCTAAAAATAAAAGGTATTGACGTCAAAACATCAACAACAAGTGGCTGCTTTCAAATAACGCATATGCACTCATTAGAAGCCTCGTCAGTAATGATTGATTAACACACTTGAAAACAAGAACTCGGTTAGACGAAAGACATAAAACGTAATTTTGGGTTAACCGATAATCTGATGCTTTGGGATAAGTGTAATTCTAAAATTAGGACAATGTCCCGGAATGTTAAGGTCAAAATAAGGTCAAGGGGTGTTGTTCGTTCATGGTATTACAAGACAGTCATTCTAGTATAGAAGCTTTGTGTGAAGTATTATTTATTTTACTCAAAAAGTGTCAGTTTGCAGTAATCTCGTATAGACGAATGAATGAACGAAAAACGGGCGAATGANCTGTCAAATACAAATCGTAAACACGATTAATTGATCCTTATCTGTTGCCCTTCTATCTGTACTAATGCTATAGGATTCTTGCATGTTTTTGATTTGTAAACAATGAACTTGCACTACAAAATACACATTATTATGATAATAATGTTTTTGTTTTGTAAACATGGAATTTTACAAAAAATGAATCTGGATGTTATTCAAACATGAAGTGGATAACATAAGCGTTAGAAATGAACAGTGTTTTTTCAACAATATAAAAGTCATTCATGTATATTTTCCAAAAAAATTATGAATGAGTTTACAAACACTTTATTATTCGGCCGACTTCGATTAATTAAAAAAAAATCCTCAGTGTGTTATTTTGCCTGTTAGAAAAGTATGTGTTAGTATAAATAAGTATACTTAAACACCACTCATATTCTATATTTGCTCACACATCACTGATATTCTGTATTTGCTCAAATATTCCTCATATTTCGTATTTTTTTACAGATCACTTATAATCCCTATTTACTCACACATTACTCATATTAGGTATTTGCTCACATATCACTCATATTCTATACTTGCTGACACATCGCTGATATTCTGTATTTGCTCAAAGATCACTCATATTTCGTATTTTCTTACAAATCACTCATATTCTGTATTTGCACCACACATCACTCATATTCCGTTTTTCTCACACATTACTCATATTCTGTATTTGCTCACATATAACTAATTTTATTTACTTTCTGACACATCACTGATATCCTGTATTTGCTCAAATATCACTCATATTTCTTATTTTCTTACATATCACTCATATTCTGTATTTGCTCACACATCACTCATATTCAGTATTTTCACTCACCCATCACTCATATTCCGTATTTTCTCATACATAACTCATATTCGGTATTTGCTCACATATCACTCATATTCGGTATTTTGTCACATCGCTCATATTTGGTATTTGCTCAAACATCATTCATATTTTGTATTTGCTCAAACTTCACTCATATTTGGTATTTGCTCAAACATCACTCATATTCCGTATTTTCTCACAATTCTCTCATATTCGGTATCTGCTCACATACTACTCATATTTCCTTTTTGCTCAACATCACTCATATTTCGTATTTGCTCAAACATCACTCATATTCGGCATTTGCTCACATAGCTGTGACTTCACGGTCACACAGGAGGAGCTAGACGAGCACCTGAAGACGTGCAGGTTTTAGCGCATGAAGCAGTTACTCCAGCGCAGTGACGAGCGTATCAGCGACCTCCATTACACGTTGAACTCCAAGGACCACATGCATATATGAGCCATTTAATGTGTGCGCATAGTCAATTGCGCCTCAAATAGTGATACGCTTGTAATTCATACTACAAAACTGTTTATAATGTACAAATTGCATGCATTTTTTTTTTAATTCCACTCGTTCACACTCATTGATTAGATAAATCTTGAAAGGTCGAGTGAATTTCTGAAAAGCTGTCGTCCGACAGGATCACGAGTGAAAAGCTGTGATGTTAAAACATGTATATTCTGACAAGGTAGACTCTTTTTTCGTTGAATTATATTCATTTTCTAAAAGCATATCTATTCCGAAAGTAGAACTCAAACTTTTGTTTTGATAACTGGATAACTAAATTCAGTTTGTTCAAGAAATGAGTGCCTTAATTGAACATCTCATAATTCATGTCTTGATGTTGGGAAAGTGGGGTTATTGTTTGTCACACTACACAAGCATGAGTGTCACGCGCTTTTCTGTGGAACCCAGCCACTTTGCACAATGAACGCAAGGCACACATTTCCAAGCAAACTGACAACTGCGTATTCGGCACCATCACCCGTTCCACATCCGGCTCCATCGGCGGTCCATACCGAGCGAACCTGTTCTCTGCCGCATTAATTGGTAATTCCCAAGGCATGCTACTATGAAAAGTGTACTTCGAACTTCAAAAATCGTCATGTCTGATTTAGACCAATCCCGCATTTGCATTAACTACACGTTCGTCTTCTGCTTCATAATTAACAAACCGCTGGTGATCAATAATTGTCGCTTTGTAAATGTGTTACCATTAATGCTGGTTTAATAAGACAATAATGCACCCGTCTCCTTGCTTTCATTATCAAAACGTTATAAAATGTTTAATCTTTAGGAAATCAGACCGTCTGCTTAGTTCGTTATCTCAATATATGCCGCATAGATTTCGTAATTCCCAAAGAATGCAACTAGAAAAAGTAAATATAGAACTGCACTGGCTTTCATTTCCGATCCCGACCGATCCTATGTGTGTTTGAACTCCACGCACGGGAGTTTTTTTATACTGAAACAAACGACATGTGAACTATGGTTATTCAAGCTTTGTTACCTGTAACAATGAGAGTATAATTAATATTAATATTAATAGCCTCAGCTTCAATCTAAATTATTCAAGGGAAAATTTCAATTAAGCGTTAAATCTCTCGCGTCAGGTATACTTACCAGGTAATCCCATATTTGCGATGTTTTATTAAAATCAATAGAGACGTTAGAGTTTCTATTCACATATTGTGAAAATGTACATATTGAAATAGACGAAACGAAACGAAGTTTCTGAAGCAGTGATAATTGATATTTGTAATTGGTAAAAAACCAGTTATTATCACTAAGTTCGCACTAAAAGGGAATAATATAATGTGACATATTGTTTAATGTTCAACTATGTTAACAACGCTGATGTGTGAAACCAGAACCTGTTGTTCATATTTTATTCTGTAAACCAAGAGGCATCTTTATGGCACGTGTGTTATGGCGAAGACCGATTGCAGACGCTTATATTTAAACCATAAGCTTGACATTGTGTACTAGTTAACATGTATTACCCTCATCCTTGTGAAATTCTCACAAAAACCTGTTCATATCCTGTCTATTTAAATTGATGGTTATTCAAAATGATGTAAATTGTATATATATTTCAAACGCATGGTGTTTTTTATATGTATGTTAATTACAGGGAGCTTTATATGCTAAAGTCAAAATAATCTATTCTGATCTGTTCTGTTCTGTATATCATGTGATGACCAACATTAATGTACATGCCTGACCGGATCACCGTTTGCATACAAAACAAGACATATATTGTGTTTTAAGCATGTTATACAGATACATGTATTTCGATATTCGGATATTGGTTGACATTCTAATCGTTTTCAAATACGTAGATTCACATGTATTGCCAATGTAAACTGAATCCATGAACTTATGACAAAGGGAATACTGTAATAGTGAATACAGAAACAACTGCATACGTCAACATTTGCACATTTAAATAGTAGTGTTCACCCTCAATCAATCGACACGGATGCATACATGGCTCTTCTTGAGCATTATTCGGTGTATGCTATAGTCTGGTTGAGTCGTGGGTAATTTTCAT